>CAIGRS010211636.1:0-14990 GCA_903798395.1 Fraxinus floribunda | reverse complement strand
AATATGACGAAAATTCCAGATCGAAAAAGGAGTCAACACAGAGCACACAGATTTAAAGAAAAGCACACAGTTCCCTTTATCAAAAAGTTTAAAAACCTTTAAGACTCTTAAGATCTAGAACGATACATCATAAATCATCATCCCAAAAATTTGTAACGACTGTCGTCTTTAAAAATCACAAGATCAGTTAGAACGAAGACCTTTCAAGAACTAGGGTTTTTCAAAAAATTTCCAGAAACCAAAAAACTTTACCAGATCTATCATTTTAAAAGGCTCTGATACCACTTGTTGGTCCCAAAGTTCACAAAGAACATTCAGAAAATTAGATCGAGACAAAGAAAATAGAACACAAAGGATTTTTACCCCAGAAAGGGTCCGGATGTTCAGCCTTTTGGCCTAGTCACCCGTTGAGCATCCACACAAAGGGATTAAGCTCTAGATCACNTAGAACACAAAGGATTTTTACCCCAGAAAGGGTCCGGATGTTCAGCCTTTTGGCCTAGTCACCCGTTGAGCATCCACACAAAGGGATTAAGCTCTAGATCACTAAAATCACCAACAATCAGTATTACAATGTACGAAGAAATCAGAGATTTCTTTGATTGATCTAGCCTCACAAACCCTCAGAATATACACAATCTCACAAAGAATAGATCGAATGTTCTCACTGCTCTTATCACTAAGAATTACACAGAAATCACTCAGATTTACATTCTGTAGAAAGCAGATGAAAGAACCCTAATCACACAGAGAGAGAACACACCAAACCGTATGGTTTTCCACCTTCAGAAAGTGAAGCTTCGAGAACACTTAAGGCAGGGAGTTCAACAGTTTCAGCCAACGGTGAGGATTAAGCCAGATGTAAGGCAGATGGATAGATCTACAAATTTACTAAGGCGTGAAACTTGAAAACACGACTTTGCAACCGGGTTTCACAATGTTGGACTTTAACCCATTCCACAGCACAGGCCCAATAACACAGACTTAAGAATTATGAGGCATTAAGAAATAACAACATTATGCCTTGCCATCGAGGCTCTTAATGGAGACCAAGTCGTAGTCCACGTGGAGATATAAGTCAAATTTGACAAAGTCAATAATGACCCGACTCATCAAAATAAAGAAGTTAAAGAAGAAGCTGACGCCCTTTGTTCCGAAACTCATTTTGACCGAAACCTTTGCTCCATCCAAAGCTCTTTTTGGCCGAAGCCCTCGCTCCATCCGAAGCTCCACTTGCTATTCTTTAGAGGATCTACGGGCAATCTTAAGGAATGATTGATATAACATTTATAATAATAAATGTCAGGATTGTGAACGTATGGTATAGAGTAGAGACCCATTATCAATGTATTAAATACGTAGTAGACTGAGTGATGTGAGACTTCGATCTGAGGGATGAAGCCACATGGTTCCTATCCAACGACAACAACTTCAGGCATAACTCTATAAATATGCAACTCTTGTAACATTTGTTTCTAATGCAACTATTTACACTTGAAGCTACATCCAATTTTCTCTCTCATTCTATATTTATTTTGCTTTAGTTTAGTTTGTTTTTACTTTTGTTGAATTTGATAGCCCAAGAATAACTAACCAAGAGGGGATGAATTGATTTTTAAAACTTTTTCGAATAATTAATCTAAACTAAAGTAAGTAAAGACTAAATAGATTAATACAATTAATAAGCACAAATATAAAAACGATAAGTAAAAGGGAGAGATGATGCAAATAATTGTGGAGGTTCGATTTGAAGCAACAATCTATGTCATCTGTTACCAATCTCTCCGGCACGATCAAAGCATTTTCAATATATTGATTAACTTATGGTGCAATCCAACTCTTTACAACGCTTTCGGTGACTTATAAACAAGAAGTACCAATCCTTATGCAATGTTAAGCTTTATGGGACCTCAACGCGACCCACTATTAAGCTTTCACGGGAACTCAATATGACCCACATTATTGAACTTTATGTGACCTCAATATGACCCACACTTTGACTTACAAAAAGGAGCACCAATTTTTATACAATGTTGATCTTTACGGGACTTAAACACGACTCACGCTTTATCAAAGTGATTTTACAATGTAATTCACCTCTTGATAAATAATACAAGCAAGTTAATTATTAAGAGAGGCTAAGACTTCAACGAATAGTAATACATAATATCTCAAATGTTATATGAAAAACTTTGATGAGTATGATAATAAAAAATTATATTCAATCAATCAAAATGTTTCAAAGAGAAGATGAAGAAGAAATAAATGTAATGTAGGTTCAAAAAATTTCTCAAAATATATCTCTCTTTTAATAAATTTGTAATAAATTAGGTACTAAGAGAGAAATGAGAAACTTTGATGAATATGATGAATTTACAAGTTTAATTAATTCAATCAAATTGTTTCAATGAAAAGATGAAGAAGAAATAAATGCAACGTAGGTTCAAAAATCTTCTCAAGATATATCTTTCTTTTAATGAATAATTTTAATAAGTTAAATATTAAGAGAGAAATGAGAAACTTTGATGAATATGATGATTTTATAAGTTTGATTCAATTAATCAAAGTTTTAAGAAGAAGAAGAAGTGGAAAAATTTATGCAATGTAAGTGCAAAAATCTTCTTCAAAAATATTTCTCTTTTAAGATTGATATAAATAAGTTAAGCTCAAAGATAAATGAAAAACTTTGATGAGAGAAATGATTCAAAAAGTTTGATTCAACAATCAAAGTTTTTCTTATGAAGAAATGAATGTAAAAATGTAAGCTCAAGGAAGATTTTTCACAAAAAATCTCTATTCTCGTTGTTATAATGAATTTATAATGAATACAAAGTGAAGTGGTATTTATAACAATTAAAATGACAAAATTTTTGATCAACCGAAAGACCCATTCAAACATCCGCATCCTGAACTAGACGATCCAACTAGTCATTGTTTGTAAGAAATCAAAACTGTCAAAAAATGACCGTTAGGTGAATCGAACGTCTGCATGGTCAATCAGACGTCGCATTGACTTTGATTTTATGTTTTTTTTGGAAAAATGTAGACTTTTGAAAGAGTAAGTAATACTATAAAAAGTTTAAATATCAAGTTGAAATTCTTATCCTTTGAAAAATATTTTTTTTTTATGGAAAATGATGAATGTACATCAAGGGATCCATCCGGGTGTCCATATCCATTATGGACACCCGGATGGATCCCTTGATGTACCCCAAGCAAAATCGTTTTTTTATACAAGTGTTTTTATGAAATAATATTTTCGTGCATAAAATGATTTTTGAGCTTTTATCATTCATTACTAAATATCAGAGTATTAATACCATTATATTTGAACTAAGAAGTCTAGTCTTTGGTCTTGTTTTGAAGTTTGCTTCTTAAACTTCTCGTCTCGATCTGGTTTTTTCTTGATGTTTGTATTTTTAACTCTCGTATCGAATGATTTAACATGAATGCTTAACTTCCACTTCGATCTTCATTTCGAGTCCAATTTATAATGTGTTGATTTTGTCGATGCTTGATTGATTTTAACATTGAACTATCATCACTCAAAATCAGTTTTTAGAAATAATATTAATCTTGTTTGTTGTGATCAAAACATTAAGGATGAAATCAATCATAAGTCAATAAAATTGTTTATGATTATTTGTTTATATACAGTCACATTTGATCATATTACAAGTGCTTGAACATTTTTGTCTTACTTCGTAAAGTATCTCTCACGTCCATAAAAGTCACCCTTCTCCGTCAGGATCTCCGGTCAAAACGTGTTGAAATCGGATTGCATGAACAAGAGTAGACTCAACATCTATTGTCCACGTTACCATTACGAAAAATGGGGTTAACAGATTGGAACGAAAAACACGTGGAAAAAGCTGGTAAGAAGATATATTTTGGGAGTTTCTTTTTTATACCTTTGAAGAAAAGAGGTTGTTCTTGAAGAATGAACCACCCTATATTCAAAGAAGAACCGCTTGTTGGATTCTAGTTATTCCTTGAAAAAATGAATACCATTCGCATAGAAAAAAAAGCCAAGTTTTATTGGAGAGAAAACGTTACCATGAGTTCTGACAATGAAGAGTCCGCGCTTCGAAGAGATAGGGAACACCCTGAAAGAGTGGAACCCTCACATACTACACCAGCAACTCGCCATCTATTTCATCAGCAATACTAGCAATGTGGATCAAGAGGTAGGTCTAGAATAGTTGCTAGACTCACCAGGAAGATGGCTACCTTGGCCGCAAACATGAGAGATATTACCCAGTAGAATATTGCCATGCATGAGCTACTCAGGAATATATAAAACCAGGGAAGATACCAACCTCCCTACGCAACTCAAGAGAATGCCTTCTTACATGATCCTCCCCTAGTTCCACAAGGGAATTACTATCATGGCTAATAGGAGGTACAAAGCCAAATGGCTGATTATCAACATTACGCCAGGAAAGAAGCCCCTTAAGAAAATGAAGTTGAGGTTGATACATCCAGAAACTATACCACTAACTCCCAATGAGGTTCAGTTCAACTTTCCTACAAATTATGAATCAAAAGATATGCCTCAGAGATCCATAAGCATTTTCGACAGGTTAAGCCCCGGAAGGCCTAGAAATAGGCAGGCTCAACCTTCATTTGTACCTAGAAATAGGCAATGGGGCCACCTCAATTCGAAAGACGATGAAAAGGTGATCCTGCGAAGCACTTCAACAACTCCAAACCCACATGAGCCTAGGGGGTTCAACTCCTGCTGTGAAATATAGAGCTTTTTAATTGACCCTAAGTGAGGCAACTAAAGTGTGGTATAAAAGTTGGCCAGATTAAAAAAAAAAATCTTAAGCGCTTCCTAACAAGCAAGGAAGGCGAAAGGCCCATACAACTCCTATAAGACATGAGGCAGCAGCATGGAGAGTCATTGAAAAGCTTTTCGTCTCTTTTTACTGATGAAATGACTTACTGCGTGCAAGTTGCCGATAGAGAAGAACTATCAGCCCTTAAGGGAAGGGCTGGACATGAATTCTCTCTTTTGGAGAGATGAGCAAAAAAATCCTACTAGTTTATGACGCCCAACTAAAAATGATAAAGTGCAAGATTATCAATGAAGAATTGAAAGATCATCGTAATAGGACAAATCAGGGACTTCCACCTCACCAGAGACGACGAGGAATAGGTCCCATCTCCAATTTAATAGAACACAAGGTCGGACAGTCTACCACCCTCAACCCAGGGCAAGCACTTACTGCAGCAACGTTGAATGCAATACCTACTTTAGCTTATGAGAAAGTCGACCCCACTGTTAAGATATACCAAGAAAAGTCCAGCCAACATTTTTCCCAAAAGGAAAGAAGTAGAAGACGAAGTTCTGAACGTAGGAATAGGGATGAGACACCCTTCTATTGCACTTACCATCACTCCTGCAGTTGATTGTAGGGACATTACCTTACATCTACAATATAGTAATCAAAGAAGAAAAAGATGCCCACGATGAGATACACCTCCTAGGAAAAATCGACAACCTTGGATGGTTGAGGCCATGCATCCCATTCGAAAGATGCTCCTTGGAGATAAGAAAGTGATGGGGAGAGGCCTAGGGAAGGTCAAAGGTAAAGGAGAAGCTCTCCAGTTAATATTGGCCACGAACTTATTCGAGAGATTGACACAATCTTGGGAGGTCCATATGTTGGAGAGAAACTATAAATGTACAAAGAAACTATGCAAAAGAAGCTAAGGACCCCCTAATGGCAAGCTTCATAGTTAACAATAGTTTACCCTCAACTTGGAAAGGGGTTCAACCCATTACTTTCACACAAGAGGATGCGGTTGGCTTGCATTATCCACATTGCGACACCGTAGTGGTAAGGACCGTTGTGGCACGAAATGACCTTAAAAGAATGTTAGTGGATAATGTGAGTTTGGTCAATATTATATTTGGAGCAACTTTTTACAAAATGGAAGCGGACCATGAGCTAACCCCTTAAGCATCTCACCGTATGGCTTTACTGGTGATAACATCATTCCGAGGAAAAAATCACTCTAGCAGTGGAGATGGGAACGTCACCATTGACTGCTCATCAGTTTATGGATTTTTTGGTAGTGGACAATCATTTTTGCATATCATACATCCATTCACCACTTGTGTATGTAGTTTCATACAAAAAATGGCATCCCCAATTTTAAATTCAACCAAATGACCGCAAGAGAATGCTATTAGAACTCCTTCAGGAAGGCTGAACCTAGGGACGTCAACGTAATTTTAATGGATATTGACATGAACGACACCCCTAAAAAAGGCTAGATCCCTGAACGGAGAAGATGTCGAAATGGTATAAGTTTATGAAGAAGAGGTTGTTTTTGAAGTAATCACAACCTGAAAAGGGATAGCTGTTGAAAAAGTGGCTAAATTTGATGAACTTGATCTTTATATCATTAATTGCGATCTACAAACTGATCTAGTGGAAGATTTGGAGAGTTTTCTAATAGAACCCTAGGATTTCTCCAAATCCTTGCAGGTTGGAAAGGATATGCCAATGGAGGTTAAGGAAAAAGTGAAACACTTTTTATGCGAATATTTGGATACCTTTGCTTGAAGACGGGAGGATATGGTTGGCATCGACCCAAAGGTTAATTGTCACCACTTAAAGATTGATCACAAAGCTATCCCTCATCGATAGAAAAGGTGGGTCCTCAACCTAGAAATGTATAAGGCCTTGAAGGATGATGTGAAGAAGTTGATTGATAATCATTTCATCTGAGAATCAACTTATCCGAAGTGGGCATTGAACCCTGTCCCTGTTAAGAAGAATAATGAAAAGTAGAGGGTATGCGTAGATTTTTCCAATCTTAACCAAGCTTACCCAAACGACAGTTTTCCACTTATATGAATAGATCAACTTGTTGATTCTACTGTCGAGCACAAACCGAGCTTCATGGATGCTTATTCAGGCTATAATTAAATTCCAAAGTACCTAGCTAATGAAGAGCACACATCCTTCATAATGGACAAAGGTCTCTATTACTATAAGATGATGCCCTTTGTGTTGAAAAACGTTGGTGCCACGTATTAGAGACTTGTTAATAACATTTTGCAGACTTTATTGGAAAGACAATGGAGGTGTATGTGGATGATATGTTGTGAAAATTTTGAAAGTAAAAGATCATGTGAAGCACCTCGATGAAGCATTTCGAATACTGCGAAGGTATAGGATAAGGGAAACTCCCTTAAATTTGCATTTGGAGTAGCCTCAGGGAAATTCTTGTGCTACATGTAAACCAAAGGGACAGAGACTAATCTAGGAAAGATTTAATCCTTGATCAAAATGAGATTGCTGTAGAAGCTTAAAGAAGTACAAAGTCTCACTTGGCCTATAGTTGCCTTGAGCTATTTTGTCTCAAAAGCAACTGATAAGTTCTTTCTTTTCTTCATGGTTCTAAATGGAGGGAAGAAGTTCTGGTTGATGGAGGAGTGTGAAGTAGCATTGTAATAGCTGAAAAAGCACTTGGGACAGGCTCCCCTCCTCTCCAAGCATAAGATTGACGAGCCTCTACAACTATACTTAACAGTTGCCACCGATGTTATAAGTTCGGTACTTATAAGAGAGGAAGGTGATCACCAACTGCCTGTTTATTATGTAAGTAAAATACTTTTAGCAGTAGAAACACTCTATCCAAACATTGAGAAGTTGGCACTCTCTTTGGTGTCCGCCTCTCAAAAATTGAGGCCATACTTCCAAGCCCACACCATACAAGTGCTAACCAACTTCCTACACCAGCAAGTGCTCCAAAATCTTGTGCTTAAGATAAGAGCTGTTATCAAAGGCCAAGCCTTAGCAAATTTTGTGGCAGATTTTGCCCATATTCTAGAAATGGAAGAAAAAATGGAACCTACCGAACCTCCCACCTGGAACCTATTTGTTGATGGTTTCTTTGGAAACACGGGATCTGAAGCAGGAGTGGTCTTAGTCAGCTCGAAATGACACAAGCTTAATTGTGTTGTGTGGTTCAAATTTAAAGCTACTAACAATGCAACAGAATATGAGGCCCTTTTAGCTGGCCTTGGATTAACTAGGGAGATGCAAGTGAAGAGGCTAATTATCAGCAGTAACTCCCAATTGGTAGTAAGCCAGTTTAATGGTAGTTTTTTGGCAAATGACAAGAGCATGGCCGTATAACTCAAATTGGTAATGAAATTTGTTCCATCCTTTGAAAAGTTTGAGTTGCCTCATATCTTGCGCGTGGAAAATGCCCATGCCAACGCTCTTTTGAAACTAGCAAGAAGCAAAGATTCCAAACTTGCCACCTATGCATTGGAGTAAGGGTAGGGAAAAACCTCGCTTATACAACACATCATCTTGAAAAGCAAAATGTGCGGACCACCTACGTACTCTAAGAAATTTATAAAGGGGCTTGTGGGAATCATATGTAAGGATGAGCTTTAGCACAAAAGGTGTTGAGGCACGAATACTATTGGCCTACATTGAAAAAGAATGTATAATAGTTTTGAGAAGATGTGACAAATGTCAACGTTTAGTGACAATACAAAGACAACCTTTCCAAAAACTAAGTTGTCTCCAACCCTTTGCCTTTTGCCAAGTGGGGCATTGATCTTATAGGACCCCTACTTAAAGGAAGAGGTAGTGCCAGCTTCGCAATTGTCACCATTAAGTATTGTACTAAGTGGGTAGAAGCCGAACAACTGGCTAAAATTATAGAAGCTAACACTTCTAAGTTCTTATGGACAAACATTATTTACATGTTTGGAATTCCCCACTCAATTATATCTGATAATGTGCGACAGTTTGATTATAAGAAGGTCGGAGACTTATACGAAGAACTAGGGATCAAAAAGCACTTCTCTACCCCCATCACCCTCATGCTAATAGGCAGGTGGAAGCTGTCGATAAAACCATCAAGTATACCGTCAAAAGAAAGTTAGATGCATCCACAGGATAAACTCATTTTCTCTATGGCTATGGAATAGAGGATATGAGCCCGGTTGAATAGGTCTATCTTTTCCTCGTCCCTTACAGTTCAATAAAATATCTAATGATGAGTTGAGAAGGTGCGAACTTAATTTCCTTGATGATCAGAAGAATGAATCTCAAGTAAAGTTAGCTATCTACCAACAAAAGATGACCCGATACTACAATGCTAAGGTTAAGAATAAATCATTTCGTATGAATGACCTCGTATTGTATTTCACATTAAAGAGCCAAGAGTTAGGACTCTTAGTCCCAACTAGAAGGGTCTCTACAGCATTAGAGAAGAGGTTCGATTTGGAACCTATAGGATCGAAAGTTTGGATGGTAAGGCACAGCTTGATCCTAAGAATGTGAAACACCTAAGGAGGTACTATTAGTAGAAGTGTAAATGCTCAGTTCATGTATGGTTTGTTTAATTAAATAAAAGTGGCTTGTTAAAATTCTCAAAATGAAAGAAAAATACCTCCGAGCTACAAAAGTCATAGGAGAAGCCTCTGTCTAATGAACCATTTACTAGGTAGGGAAGTGTGGGCACTTTAACAAAAATATGGATCCTAAAAAGGACCACCTCATTACTCGTCGAAGTGGATAACACATGTCCCCCAATGACAAAAATCATGGAAAAACCCTCAGTATAGATGAACCATTCAACCCTTTGCTAAGGGAAGATAAAGTATAAAAGACAAAAAAACATAGGAAATTTTAACACTCATGCAAAATTCATTAAACATTCAAAAAATTGACACAAGTATAACAAAAGAAATTTCATTCATTAAAGTTTGTTACATCGGGGGGTCGAAGCCATTTAAAATGGAAAAATAAAAATAAAATTACAAAAACCTAAGCTAACCAGGTGGAGGGAAGGGATTGGTGCAAGAAAAAGGGATAATGATTTTATGGCCAACTGCTTCAGAAGTTACATTATTGTCCTCAGTCTCATAATCTTCTAATTCAATCACATGGCTGGCATCCACAAGAGTCTGAGGCTCCATTTCCTCTAAAAACTCCGACCTCAACTCCGAGGTGTTGAAGGATTGGGAGTGTGCCTCAATCTATTCTACAATTTCGGTGCATGCATACCTCCACCAATATTTTGCAAAACATTGATACTTCTCCATTAAATAGAAAAAGGTCATGTACTGCTTCACAGCATCATCACCAACAGACCAGGCTTCCCCTCTCGTCACCTCTACCTCTTTTGTCAAGCCAGAAACTTTGGAGCTAAGCTCATCTCTTGCTACTTTAAGGAAACATTCTCCTTATTGGACCTTTCCAAGGCCTCAACAGCTATTTTCTAATGGAGGTCGGAGGTTTCCACTCGCTTGGTAAGAGAAGCCACCTCACCTTGAGATAAGTATTCTTTCTTCAAGTTCTCAATTTTTACTAAAGCAGAAGCGAGCTTTGTGGCCTCTTTAGCCTGCTGCTTTCTGGTGACCTTAGCTTTAGATTTGGCTTTCTTGGTCTTCTCCTCTGCCTGGGATGCATTATTAAAAAATTCCTCACTCTTTTTCTGAAGGTTTTTATAGAGGACTTCAGCTTCGATAGCAACCCTAAATGTCCTCCTTGCCTAGCTCACCATGGTAGCAACATGTCCACTGAGTCACTAGTCTCCACAAAGGTTTGCCACCTATCCGTCTAGTACTTATGAAATGTGAGAGTTGTAGTCAGAAATTCTGGGAGAAGCATGGACAAAGCTTCCAGGCCAGTTCGTCTCTCCTTTTAGATAGGGAGAGCTTGGTATGATGAGTGGCATCAAAGGCAACTGTTGAGTCACTTGAGGTCCTTTCCTTTTTTAACGGTTCTTGCCTTAAAGGCTCTACGACAGTTAGCCTCTTCTGCTCCCTGGCCGCAGCGATGGAGGCTGTTATTAACTTTTTCCCTACTATGACTTCGGATCGAGGTGGAGGATTGACCACTGACCTATCTTTCTCTTGTAGAGGAGAATGTATACTTCTTCTTGGGGACCTCCTCCATTTTGTTTGTCCTCTTAAAAGAAATTTCACACTAAGAGGTTATCTCTCTGAGCCATTAAGCAGAAATCCTCAAAAAATCGCTTCAAGTTGATCAAACGGTCAAACTCTCACGAAGATAAAGGACAAAGGTAGATGTTCTCTATAACACCCAACTCTGCTTGGGTTATTTCGAAGCCATGAAATTCAAAAATCAAAGAAGTTGAAAATACTTACTAAATTGAACAACAAAATCACTGAAGAAAAGTGGTCGGAGTTCGTGAAAGTGATCAGTAAAATTTCAATAAAGATGAAGAACAAAAGAGTTTTTAGGAGCTTAATTGCTTTTGTTCGCAAAAACAAAATGATTTTCACCTAAAACCATTGCCTTTGATAAGCAAAGATCATTAACTAGAGTCGTTGGATCAAGATCCTAATTACCCAACCGTTCATTTGAGATTTAATCTGATTCATCCATCACGTATGCTGCTTCGTGTTCTATGGTCTAGATCAAGACATCGGCATCACGCATGCCACTGGGTCTGTCTCCCATACTACATGCTTCCAGCAGTCATCATTGCTCATTAGATGCGACGACGGTTGGGTATATGAAAAGTTAAATTGCTTCAGCTGTCTTTTCTTGAAAACATATATGACAAATCATTTGGACAAAATAATTAACGATGCCTTGTGTTCCTAACGTTCCAAAAAACATTCCTCTTTAGAATTAATACATTACAGTCTCAGCAAATAGTAGAGGTACACTTCATCCTCAACATAAATAACTTTGGCAAGACTTCAAATATACAAAGTCACTTTTTTTTTCAGTTAAAGGAGGGCGGGACCTTCGAGATTTTATAAATTTTCCCTCACTTGTGGCGGAGGAATACCGTGGTTACATAAAATCAATGAAAGCAAAAAAAGAGGAAGTACTACTTCCCTTACAATGAAAAGAAATGACGAAAATTAAAGCAGTAAATAAGGAAGTACTACTTCCTTTACAATAAGAACAACTATAAATTTAGGCAAAAATAAGAATTGGAAATAAACTCAAAATTAAACTCTGATAGTGGACAAACCATGTCTGTCAATTTGTACTAGTACCCTAATATGTCGTGGTAGATCATGTGGTCTATAAATCTGGTATTGTTGATGATCCCAACCATTCGCAGTAAGAGCATCTGCAACCTGATTTCCTTCTCTGTAAATGTGAGAAATTTTATCTTTGTCGAAGGATATCAGTGATATGTTTAAGTATACCCTGAATAGCCATGGCCCTCCTCCTCTAATGATGTAGTGAATAGCTACTGTAGAATTAGATTATACCTCAATCGCTGAAAACCCAAGACCATGAGCTAGTAAAATCCCATTAGGAATAGCCCGGAGCTCTACCTCTAATATCAAGCATGGTCCATGCGAAGTTGAGAAAGCCCTAATACAGTGTCCTGTGTGGTCTCTGATGATGCCTCTCCCACTCACAAAGCCATCCTTGAAGCATCCATCAGTATTGATCTTGACAAATCCTACTGATGGAGTACACCACCAAACAAGAATAGGGGGAGATGGAGAAGGGGGTCCATAGAAATACCAAATATGGGTGCAAGCGTCAAATCCCCTCATCAATGCATCACTCGAAGCAGTCCTCCCATACGAAAAAAAGGAGATCATGCAATAAACCCTCCAAATGATACGTTTGGCTACAATGCGAATACCCCTATGCTTTGCATCATTCCTAGCGGTCCATAGATACCAAAATATTAGTAGAGGAATGATAATGCGAATGTGTCCGCAACGAACATAATGTCCCGAATTCCTCCATATCTGGAATCTCTGTCTGACTCCCTCTCCTGAATTCATAGGTATTTGAAAAACATCTCCAAAATGCTGCCATACTTGATTGGAGATGCTACTACATGTGAAAATATGATTGATAGTCTCAATCTCGGAACAACACTGACAGCGAAAAGCTATCTGGCAGCCAATCCTCCCCTTAATAATCACATCTATTGGAATAAGGTCCCGCCATAGTCTCCAATAGAAGAAAGAGACATTGATGGGCAAAATGGAGCTCCATAGTAAACGGTATGAATCTTGATATTGGCGTTCCGACCGTATAAGCTGCCAAGCAGACTTGGTAGCTTTGCTACCATCTGATGTATTTCGCCAAACAATTTGATCTAGGGTATCTGCACATAAAGGTATAGCCCCTATCTGCTTCACCACCCGAGAAGGAAGAACCAGTAATAAATGCCCAATATTCCACCCAGTATCATCAAAGAAATCCCACCAATTTTTAGACTTTTACATAACTCCCATAACTTTGTCTTGCACTTAGAAGGGAATAAAATTTGATGATAAAATGATGAAAATTCGTATGAAAAATATATTTTTCATACTATTTTGGTATGAAAACTCACAAAAATTGGCACTTAGGTTGTGGCTAATAATCCCCTTCCATTGTGATTGGGATTGAGACCATTGGAGATTTGGAATTTTGGAACAAAATGTGATTCAACCATTTAAAAGATCTTGAAATTCATCATTTCAAGTAAGAATGTTAACCCGAAATTCATGTTAAAGTATGCTACAAATTACTTTATTGGTATCAAAGCCATAAGGTTCCGTGCTGTAATACATGCTTAAATTTGTCATTACATGATACAATTGGGATATTAATTTTATATGTAAAGTTTTGAAACCTTATGTCATCTTTCATGACATCTTTTGATAATTTGCTGCTTCTTATACATTAATAATTATGCAGTAAAATTAGTATTGTTAGAAATGTATTTTAATAAGCTTTCCATCCATATAAAGAACTTAAATTTTGGATTTAAAACAAATAATTATGAGGTTTTGAAATTTGGATGTAAATCTAAATTTTTACACGAAGATCGGTAAAATTCAAAATTTCACCACATAATAACTTTTTCTACATTGTGTTTCATACTTTCCATTTGGTATGGTTGGATAGATCTTTCGAAACCTTTCTAACAATATAAATATTATTAATTTTGGTTTTGAAATGAAGAAATTATGGCCTCTCGAAATTTGGATGTAAATCTGATTTTTTGAAAGAAGATTTAGTAAAATTCGAAATTTCATCACATGATAACTTCTTATACACTATGTTTCATGATTCTTATTTGGTATGGTTGGATATATCTTCTCAAGACCTTTTCAATAATATAAAGATCGTTAATTTTGGCATTAAAATGAAGAAGTTATGATTTCTCGAAGTTTGGCTGAAAATCTGAAAATTTTGAATGTTTTTTTTTGTTTGTCTCTCGGGAAAATCTATTAATGTCCCAAATGTGGTCTTCAACATTGACTTTGTAACTCTGAACGTTGAAATTAGTTGGGATGACCAATTGAAAAGGTTTTGAGAATGGCGTGGTGGTGCTATCGCACCCTTTTCTTTAATTAATTTAAGAGAATTATTGCAGATTGTACCTGCAAGTGAGGGCGCATGAGGAAAATTGTAAACAATTTAGATTGGTCCCTGAATTATTATTGATTTTTCAGTATAAGTAAATTAATCTTTGGATAGTTAAAAATACTTTTTCTTAACTTGAGTAAATTCTGAGTTTTTTCTTTTTAAATCAAGAATATTTATTAGATGGTATTTGGATAGTGGGAGCTATTTTTTGAAGTGCTCTCATTTTTTTTGGGAAATGAGAAATACTCTAAAAGAATTTAAAATATGTGTTTATGAGTTGTGTGGGTTTTTGATTAGGTTATGTGTCCATTACAATTTATTTCCAATTTTTTGTGCTTGATTAGATATTACTGGATCTATACACACTTATAACATCCATTGGAGCATGATCTAATGGGGTAAATATTTTTGGGACAATATTTTTGTGATAAGCATAATATGAGAATTCTGATATCACTTCATATTTGTCGGGAATGTGTTGCAACAGATATTAAGTGATGTTGAGAGTATGTATAATAAAACTTAAATTATGTGAGTTTTATTATTCGATTATAATTAGAATTAATTTGTGATATCATGGTATATTTCATAATTGGATAAATGTGTATGTCTATACTTTTATTGCACATTATG
>CAIGRS010211623.1:0-10958 GCA_903798395.1 Fraxinus floribunda | reverse complement strand
AAATGGAAAGTATAGCCGTTATTGTTGACTTTTATTAGACGGGTGGGACTCAATAACGGTCATATTTTCAATTTTAATTGAATTTTAAGCTGTACCAAACAGGCTCTTGGATGGCATAGAGAGAGGGAAAAGAGAGAATTGAGTTTCAAACATGTTGTACAAGCAAGTTTAAAGACATGTTCAAACATAGGAGGGACACTTATCGACACATGATTAAACAATTTGAACAAAATAAAAATATGACATTCAATTATTATTTGTCACATTATTCCGTCCCTCCATCGTGTCCTTTAATCTGTCCAAGAAGCGTTACTCATTGGAGTTTGGAGTGAGTGATAATACGGTTGGGTTGGGTAGATTTGAGCTATCAATTTGTTCAGGCAGAGAGTCAGAAATATAAAGACACGCCATTTGTTGTTTTGTTGGCAGAGGAAACCGGGTCCCACATTTGCACTTATTGCACGTGTCTTTCTCAGTCCAATCTCTCTCTTCTTTAGCCCCTGTTTGGTTCTAATAAAAAATAGATTTTGAGTAAATTTTAATAAAAGATAATGAAATTTATGATTGAAAAGTTATAGATTGTGTGACAATTATTGACTTTTGACCTATATTTTAATTCTACTTTTTAGTTGAATCAGACAAGGACTTTGTCAAAATTCAAATATATTCAATCGTGTTTTGCAATGCCTTTTGCCCTCACCGTAAAATAGAATTTTTGTGTTTATTCAAATTTAAAATTATTTTAGAAATTCTGTTGATGATATTGGCGTAAATCGAGTTAACTGGCTACTCACACCTTATTCTATTGTGAAATCAATTTGGGAGTCGAGCTTTTGTTCGGATACATGAAGTCAAGTTGCCATTACATGACTCTTTTCGTCTAATCTAATTGGCTTAGGAACTTCTTGTCGTCCTTGATACATTAGCTTGTCATACTCTCAATTGAACGCTCTATACATTTCATATCATTCAGAACAACTTAAATCGCTTTCACTTACTACAAAACTAATTGCTTGTGCATAAGATGCTAGGGTGCCTCCTTATATACATTCACTACAATAGTGTTACTTGCATTCAAGGCATGCAAACATATATTGTATTTGATCAACTCGCAACACTCATTGTTCGAAATTAGCAAGTATCTCATGTGATTTGTCTCAATCCATATTAAATGTATAGATTGCTGGGAGAACTTTTAACTTTTTTGGAGCTTAAATTTAGCTTTCCATGATCCCACTGCTATATTCAAATATAGAATAATGTTTACATGGGCAACATACTTACAAGTATTGGAAAATATGGGTCATGGGGTCGTTCATATGGGATTATCCGACCCACGGGACATTAAAAGGGTTAGAGGAAGTGGTTTTAATTTGAAATTCATACCTACAATTCCCTATAATCATCTTTAACTTCCATACAACCTCCAATGGTTATTGCATAGAAAAAGAGAGAAAAAGAAGGCAAGAGAATGGTGAAATTCGTATGTGAAAATACACAAATATTGAAAAGGCGCTAAATCACTATTTTGGTATGAAAACTCACAAAATGTGGTACATAAATTGTGGATAATGACCTCATTCCATTATGATCAAGATCGTGAGCATTGGAGAACAAGAAATTGCAAATTTGAAATTTTGAAAAGCAATATGATTCAACCAAAATAAATATACAGTATTTGAACAGTTGATGAAGAAAAATATTGTATGGATGAAATTGCCCCTTCTTAAAATGGTCAAAATATTTCATTTTTTTTTAATTTTTCAGGTCAAATAACGGTATTTTGGACGGTTTCCATCCAAATGGACTTCAAATGCATATTCATGAAATGTTAGGAACCTCTGATGGCATAAAATAAAGATTATGGTAAAATATGAAGAAAAAAAATGAAAAGATTAGGGACCGCTGCTATAATTTTCCTTAAATATTAGTTTTTACTTTTTAGGATATGTTTAAATCAACCAAATAAAATAGCCATTTAAATAAAGGAATATGAATGTTATTTTTTTAAACTGACTAATTCAGTTGAGAGAAGACATTTAAGTTATATTTGTATAATAAAAGTTGTTAATAAAAAGTAATATAATATTAAAAATATTAATTTAGGGAATTATTGACAAATAGAAAAGAATTTTTTTTATTATTTCATGTTGAATAAATTGAATTAATGTTATTAATTAATTATTAACAAAATTAAAATTAAATAAGGATATATTGGGCATATATAAGGAATTAATATTATTAATTGATTTAACAAGACTAAAATTAAATAAGGATATATTAGATAGATAGTTAAATATGTAAAAGTAAATTGGGTATTCAAAAGTTTTTCTTCAATCCTCCCTTTTAATATATCGTAGAAGATCATGTTTGAGTGATCATAATTTTTATCAATTTTTTAACCATATATATATTTTTAAATTTTCATCAAATTTTATTTTTAACTAAATCAAATGGGGGCTAAGTGTCACGAAAAGTTGGGGGCCTCTGGTGGAATTTACCCAAAATAATTAAGGAAAAAAAAAATCATAAATACTACTTTAAGTATACACTATTTCAATCACTTTAAATTTGAATGCGGTCTAAACTTTAAAAAAAAAAAAAGGTTCCAAATAGGGAAAAATTCATAAATCCCACTTTAAGTTTAGCCAATTTCAAAAATAAGAAAACAATTTTCACATTTCAAAAATCAAATTTCTCACACACACACACACACACACACACACACATATAATTAACTCACCCACCTCTACCACCTCAGACGACCATTTCGACGAGCGTTCCGGTGATCGTTTCGGCGATAGTTAGATTCCGACGACTGTTCCGATTATCGTTCCTATGACCATTCCGATGACTATTTTACGATCACAGTTCAAAAATTTTGTAAGTCACAAGTAATTCGTTGGTCATATATTTTAAAATTAGCTGGTCAAATATCAGAATTTATAGGTCATACGGTCACAGACTTTCAAATTAGTTAGTCACAGATTTTTCACAGTGATAAATTATATAATTTTTAGGTTACAGATAACAAAATGATTGGTCACGAATTATACTTTTGATCACAGGTTATCGAATTTTAAGGTCACAAATTATATTTTTAGACACAGATTACATGTTGTATGGTCACAGCCCAGGTCACAAGTCATAAGGCACAAGTCACAAGTCAGGTCACGGGTAATTTTCAAATGGTCACAGCATGGTTGACAAAATATATTGCACATGGCTCACGTCACGACATAGGTCACAGTACAGATCACAGCACAGGTCACAACATTAGTCACAGCCGGCAACTCACCACAACCACCATCACAACGTCGCCCAACCTCATTAGCACCACCTTACTATCAACAAAAACCCACCCACCCACAAAAATCACTACCGTACTGCCGTCTTGTCACCTGGACCACCATTACCACCAAACGGACCGCCACCATAGATCCATCACCACTGCCCAAAAGATTACAGGTCACAGTTATCTATCAGACACATATTTTTAAATTTATTGTTCACAGATTAATTTTTAGTCAAAAATTATCGAACCATCGTTATTAGACCCACCGCCATCGCCAACAACCACACTAATCATTCACAGCCAGATCGTAGCTACCGCAGATCGCCACCAGATTCGCCGATAGTGCCAGATCCACCGCAAAACCACCTCACCAACCAACCATCACCAACACCACCGCCGCCATCACCAATCAACAAACCACAACTACAAAACCAGAAACACGGCCACCATCAACAAAATCAATGCACAACCACCGCAAAAAAAAATATCCAAAATCTGCACCATCACCACCATTATTTTCATAACGCTAACAATCACTAATAAAAACACCCCAAAACTCCAGTAAAGCAGCAGATCGGAGGAAGAAACCACCACAAAAATATCACGGCGGCTATGGCATAGCGTCACAGCCTATGAATGCCTTGGTGACGGGGAGAATGTGGAGTTCGAAGTTGAGTACTGCAGCGATGGCCGAGCTAAGGCATCCAACGTGACTGGACCTGGGGTGCTCCTGTTCAGAGAAGCACCAAAGGTTGTGGGGAAAGCGGTGGAGGCTACGGCGACGAAGGTGGTAGTGGTAGTGGTTGTTTCAAGTGTGGTGAATCTAGTCATATGGCCAGGAAATGTCCTCAGGGAGGTGTTGGATGAAGTGGTGGAGGCGGTGGTAGAAGATATGGAGGATCTGGCGACGGTGTAGGCAGCGGATGAAGCTGCTACAATTGCGGTGAAGGTGGGTAGAGAGAGTCGTCGGTGAGGGTGGGTAGAGAGAGAGAGTGGAGGAGTAAGGAAAACGAAAATGATTTTTGTGATGAAATTGATTAGGGTTTGTAAGGATGGGTATGTAAATTAAATTAAATTAATAATATTATTATTAATATTAAATCAAATATAAAAAACATGTATTTATATCTAAAATATTTTATTTTTGAAAATTAAAACATGAAATTTGATTTTAGAATTTGGATCGCCAAAAGTAGGAAAATGAGTAATTTCCACAATAATTAATATTGAAGGGTGTTCTAGAACTTTCTATCAGGTTTCAGTTTTACAACCTCCTATTGAGCTGCGGCCCAAACTAGTAATGGGTTTCGGACCTAAAAATAGTGGGCCTTGGTATTTCACCCATTATCGGACAATTCACATAAACAGTACTTTTTTTTTTTTTTTTTAATTGAATTTGTGGTAGAATTTGTAATAAATTTGGCACATTTCATGAGAAAAAATGTCACTTCGCACATTGTTGTTTGATATTGTGGCTGATTTAGTTGAGTTTGTTAGCACAAAATTTTGCCGATCCTCTGTTTTTTGGTTTTGAATAAATCTCAAAAACAAAGTTTTCGTTTTGAACATGACTTAGAAGATCCAGGCACTTCAATTTCACCAAGGGCCCCCAACATCTTATGAGTATGACATACATGTCACTAGCTAACCAATTTTATTTTTTTTATTTGAACATTAAATGACTATTTGATTCTCACGTGATGTCTAGTTGAATGGGTAAACTTGTCCAAAAAGATTACATTCCTTAAAAAAATAGTCCAAGAAAACAACTTTAACTTTCATTTACAAATCTGTAAAATTCTTTCGTATTCATGAAACTTATCCCCTTACTTCAATTCATCATCGACATCATATGAGTGTCACCGGTCATTTAACATTTAAATAAATGTGTTATTAGCTAAGAACAAGGGTGCTACAATTTTAAAATAATACGAACATGAGTGTCAGAAATAGTAGGTCGAAATCATGAGTTTTGTGATAATAGAATTATTGGCAGCTTATGTTCAACTTGAACAATAAAACGTGGCAAGTGGACTTTGTGGTAACGGATTTTGTGTGGGCAATTATCGAAAGATTAGTTTCTAAGCTAAGAAAAATTGGTACAAATTTTAATATGCAAACTTGTAGTTTTAAAACTCCAAGTCATATTTTCTACTTGCGATATTTTATGAGTTAAAACATTTGGATCCATATTCAAGTAGCAAAATATCCCGTAAGGGCGAATCTTTTGAACCCGATAGAAATGTTGAGCCTCTTCAGTCTTCATCTTTTATTTTTTTTAAAAAAATTAGGGGCTCATTTTACTTTTTTGTTAAGAGTGTAGGGACTAAAGTGAAATTTCAATTGGATCACCTAATTTTAATTTGTCTCAATTGTAAAACCTACATTCACAATCATATATAAGCATTGAAAATTGACAACAATCTAATGTGTCTTGCCTTTCTAGGCAAGTATACTACCTAATCATATGGTAAATGTAAAATTTGAAAACAAACTGAGTTTAAAATCGATGGTAATTCATGAACATAGCGTACCATCTTCAGTTTCAAGATTTTACCTAGAACAAGCCAACGAAGGATTGTGACATTAAGTTTAGTAATCGGGCTAATAGAGTGACTAACATTATAAGTAAAATGAAGTTTAGAACTATCTTCTTGTTACAAATTAAAGTTTTATGACTTAATTGAGATTTCACTAAAAGCTCAGCTACCAAAAATGAAATTAACCCATTTGTAATAGGTGGATTGACTTTTGGGAGGAGACGTTTGAATATGGTAGCAGCCAAAAAAAGGAAAACCAAAAAATCTGACAAAATGATGATCCTCATTTCCACACATTATTATTCCTCGCCAGGTGAAGATCAAACCAACGACCATCGAAGATTTTCATAATGAACAATGAGGTAAATACAGCTCTTAAACCGCTCTTCTTTCTTACAATCCACTATTCAATTATCAATTAGAGTTTTCTCATCTGTTTACACACTGCACCAAGAATGAAATTTGTCTAATCCTTACTGTAGAAACCAGAATCAGTAATTTTGTCAAAAAAAAAAAAAGGGAAAGGGCTTTCGTTGTTTATTCCAAATTAGTTGGTTGAATAGGGAAAGTCTGGAAATTTTTTTATTGTTGTTTATGCATATAATTTTGGTAGATTGGGGATAATGATGAAAATGGGCTTGAGTATACACTGGATGAAGCACTTGCAGAGGTTGGTTTTGGGAAATTTCAAGTTCTAGTGCTTGTTTACGCGGGACTTGGGTCGATGGCGGAGGCAATGGAGGTGATGATACTCTCTTTTATTGGACCATCGGTGAAATCCGAATGGGGCCTTTCGTCTGGCCAAGAAAGCCTGATCACCACCGTTGTTTTTGCTGGAATGCTGATCGGAGCTTATTCTTGGGGTATCATTTCTGATAACTACGGAAGAAGGCAAGCCTATTTATCTAGTTCCCATATTCGTATATAATGTTTGTCACGAGAAAAAGTAAATTTACACATAATTATGGGGTAATGTTTAGTTTGGGTTGCTTAGATGATTATTTCTTATGCTTGCATCCTAAGATTCAACTCTAGTCTTTTTGAAGTTTTCTTATTCTTTCATTTGACAATCATAATTCATATCAGAATGTACTTCTCCGACTTGGACACTGAAACAATTGATTCTTGCTTTTCAGTTTCATTTCACATTCCTGTATACTGATGTCTATCTGACTATCTCTATGTTAGCTCTGCATTTACACCATTACATATTTGTTTGAAAGATTTAAGCAATATAGTCTGTATTTCAGGATGGGTCTTTTGAGTGTAGCAGCAGTAACTAGCATATTTGCACTTCTTAGTGCCTTTGCACCCAATTATATATCATTGGTTGTGTGCCGTATGGTAGCTGGAATTGGTCTCGGTGGTGGACCTGTGTACTCGGCTTGGTTTCTGGAGTTTGTTCCCGTGCAAAACAGGGGCATTTGGATGGTTGTATTTTCTACTTTTTGGACAATTGGAACAATACTCGAGGCCGCATTAGCATGGGTATGTCTTTGCTTCTTGGATTATATAACATTCTCATATTACAATCAATAAGATGATTTCATTCGACTTTTCCCTATTATACGATAGCTTCACTAGTTAGTCTCTATGGTCTCCTAATATAAAAAGACTAGAATCTGTCCTGGGTCTCTAGATGAATTATGGGATGACTTTTTATTCAACAGGACAGTCTTTTGGAGCTTTGTTTCTCATTGAATTAAATAGTGATGTTTGATTTATTTAAATTTTAATATTATGTGGATACTTTATCTTTAGTTTAATAGAATTGATATAGACATAAGAAGTTCAGTTTTCTAAACATATTCAACTGAGTATTTAACTTGACATAGAAGGACTAGCAATCCTTGTAATACACTTGTTCATTGAAGTCAATCCTTTTCTGTTTCTCAATGTGACGAAACGTATTTTGTTCTGTTTATTTCTCTTTTTTTTCTGTACATCAATTTTCTTGATATCTGTCTCCTTCACTAGCCTTCTACTTGTTGAAAATGGCAATAATATGTATAATATATTTAACATGTTGAACTACTTGATCTAAAAGTTTAAGTTGTTAGATAGAACCACATGTATCATTTAAATATTGTTTTCAACACGTCTCCTCACGTGTTGGTGGGGTTCATTTTTCCAATCAAAGTCTAACACATGCACAATTCATTTAAATGCATGGCAGTGATTTTTGGATGCTTTGATACCATAATGAAGTGGCTTTTGCATACTTGTATACGCTCACTTGGCAAGTGTCATTTTTAAAAATGATAAATGTCTATATGGCAGTTTTCTTTATCCGTCTTTTTCATTATCCATGTATTGTAATGCTGTTGAAGAACAGAAGAATGATATAATATTTTTGGATTTTCAAATGCTATATCTGCAGATCGTAATGCCAAGATTGGGATGGAGATGGTTGCTTGCACTATCATCAGTACCCTGTTTTACTGCCTTTCTCTTCTATTTTCTCACAGTAGAGTCTCCCAGGTATCTATATATGAATGGTAGGATCAATGAAGCCTATAATGTTTTGAAGAAAATGGCGGAAATCAATCGAACAGAACTTCCTTCTGGTTTGCTTGTTTCTGATAAAGTGACTGAGATGAATGAAGAAATGTCACATTCGGAAGAAATCCAATTACTATCCACAGGAAGAGACAAGAATGACATATCTAAATCAGGCTTCTCGTCGTTACTCATGCTGTTTTCTCCAAGCTTAGTGAAGACCACCCTTCTCTTGTGGATGATCTACTACGGAAATTCATTTTCATATTATGGTGTCGTATTAATGACCTCGGAGTTCAGCAGTGGGGAAATCAAATGCAACTCAGCTATTCTGAATTCACACATATTGAAGGATTCTAGCCTCTATATAGATGTATTTGTCACTAGTTTTGCAGGTAATCTAAGCCAATGTTTGGCTAATCTTTATAAACTATTTATAATCGGTCAAATCACTTTTTATACATTGTGAAACCAACAAGTACTACTAACTAATACACTACTCATTTCTATCTATTTATAATTTAAACCTTTCATAAACACTTCACAAACCTTAGCTTAATTTTATTGATCATCTATCTCTTGTGGCACATCACATTCTTTCTTCTTTCCACATTTGCTTGCATCTCTGAGTTGACTTATTTACCTGTTTACAGAGCTTCCTGGTCTCATTTTATCTGCATTTCTTGTGGACAAAGTTGGTCGCAAAATTTCCATGTTACTTATGTATTTGTTTGGCTTCATGTTCCTTTTACCTCTGATGTTCCATCAATACAAAATTTGGACCACGGCTCTATTATTTGGAGCTCGTATGTTCATCATTGGGAACTTCACAGTTGCAGGTGTTTACTGTCCGGAGGTAAATCATTTATTATCCCTGCTCTTATTGCTTAGATTCTTTTTTCTTGTATGCTGCACAAAATTATTATTTTCGTTTATCCTTTTCTCTTGCTTTCTGAGGCTTGAAGAGTCAAGATGAAAAGTTGTCTATGAACTGCATACTCTTTCACCCTACTAAAAGAATCCAGTTATGTGGAGAAATATGCTTTTACTTTTGTGAAAATTAGGGCTATGTGATGTGCCTACAGGTCCCCAACCTATTTACTATGAATCTGGGTTCCACGTGATCGAATCGTCAATATAGAAGTTAAAATAAAATCGCTTAATCGCACGCCACTTTGAGTTGAATTGGAGGGAAATGTTAAGTGGTTTGACAGTTCATACCTCAAGCTTTTAGTAATGTGAAAGTCGCATGAAATTTTAATGTCCACGTTGATAGTTTTGATCGCATGGGACCAAGATTCACAAATTTAAATATATTGAAGACCCAGAACCTCACTTTTGAAGGTTGGGACCTATAACCAGACCACATGAAAGGTTGGGGAGTCCAACCCTATCCTGCACTGCATTTGGTTTCCATTTAGAAAAAAAACGTCCGAAATGTGGATCGTACTAGAATGGATAAGATGAGAATATTTGCCAACCGATGGAGGTGGCTCCTATTGTGAATAAACTAAAGGAACAGTGACTTAGGTGGTTTGAAGGCATGTTATCAATGTGTTAATAAGAACTAACAAGAGGACAATGAGATTTTGCTCTCTGTCTCTGTCTCTCTCTCTCTCTCTCTCTCTCTTTCTCAAGGCTTGTATATCCTCTGCAGATATATCCGACATCGGTGAGGACAACAGGAGTCGGAGTTGCCAGTTCAGTGGGAAGAATTGCGGGCATGATTTGTCCACTCGTAGCCGTAGATTTGATGTCTGGTTGTCATCAAATGGCTGCAATAATTTTATTTGAGGTTGTAATAATTCTCTCAGCTATTAGTGTTCCGTTCCTCCCATTTGAAACAAAGGGAAGAGAGCTAACTGATACTGTTGCTGTAAATAAATAGTTAGATAAATATTCATTTGACTATGAGTTTGTACTCCCTCAGTACTATAAAGGTTATGCATCTTGAATCTATTATTTGTAGGCCAATATTCTCCATTTGGATTATGTCCCTCTTTTACCTAGAATTTTACTTCCCTCTACTCCGACACGAAGAGTTGAATCTGTTGTTCACATTTGGAAGCCCGCTCGACTGTCTCGAGAGGATAACAGATCTCTGTCTCCTTGAATGAGGAAACCCATTATTAAATGAACAAAATAATTCTAATATACATGATAAACGCAACAATCAACACTACTAAGGTAAAGTGTCAATCCATGGGGTATAGCAAAGGTTGTCCGATTTCCCTCTTTGCACAAGTGTCTAAACTGTGGGTCTACGGAAATATAATACTGTGGGGAAATAAGCCTATAAATAAAGATATAAGAAGTTCAAGTACTACATAGTTTCATCCATTTTCATAGAAAAATATGCAATTCAAGCACCACTATTTTAGCGGAACCAATTCATAAAAGCCAACATAAATATAAGAGATGCGCCTTCCAGTATGTAGAGAATTTCAGATAAAAATACAAATCTTCACCTGTTCAAGATACATAGCAAAATCTAGAGATGCTGTTACACCAATTGGGAAAATGTAATTAGACTCTATAGATGCACATTGTTCTGGCCTCAACATTCCGACTACTTTCTTTGACCTAACTGGACAATTATCCCCCGTAACTGAAGATAACATTAG
>CAIGRS010211573.1:0-14517 GCA_903798395.1 Fraxinus floribunda | reverse complement strand
AAAAGAGAACTTGGTTTGTAGGTTGAACAAATCTCTATACGATCTCAAACAGGAGCCGATATGTTCGTATAAGAGATTTGGTTCCTTCATCATGAGCCTTGGATACAACAAACATGGTTTAGATCCTTGTGTTTACTACAAGAGATTTGGTGATGATAATTTCATTATTCTGTTATTGAATGTCGACGACATGTTGGTAGAAGGCCTCAACAAAGATCATATTACAAACTTAAAGGCAAAGTTGGTTTGAGAATTTAAAATGAAAGACTCAGGACCAGCAAACAAGATTCTAGGGATGCAAATTTATGGAGACGGAAATAATAGGAAGGTTTGGCTTTCTCAGAAGAACTACTTGAAAAAAATCTTGCGACGCTTCAACATTTAGGATTGTAAGCCAATTCGTACCATCTTCCTATTAATTTCAAGTTATTCTCAAGTATGAATCCTAGCAATGAAGTAAAGAGGATAGAAATATCTCGAGTACAGTACGCATCAGCAGTGGGTAGTTTAATGTTCGATATGGTTTGTACAAGACCAGATATTGCACAAGTAGTGGGAGTGGTTAGTTGATACATGACGAATCCTGGTAAAGAGCATTGTAGTGTTGTAAAGAGGATCCTGAAGATCAACAAAAGGTGAATGGAGTTCCAGTTGGTGAAGAATGCGGTGTTCTTCATGAATCCACAGGAGATAGACGATTCCACAAAGTTAGGCGTTGCTGTATGAGAGTAAAATCCAGGAGAGATTTGGAAATTGTAGATGGAATTGGTGCAGGAGCACAGAATTCAGAAGAGTTGTAGGAGTTGCAGTCAGAAGATCAGATAATACGTATCGTCATCTAATCTGGTAGACTGTAAGTTAAAGAATCGTTTATAGTGGATATTTGAATGGTAAAGTGCCCGGAGTTTTTACCCAGTTGGAGTTTCTCTATGATCATTCATGTGTTCTTGATTGCTTACTATATCTGCGGTATTTAAACATAGGAAAAATTGAAATGCATGTTTAATCATCTAGAATAATAAGTCAATTAGTGATTTGTTGCGAATTAGTTCTAAAGATAATTTTAATTCCGCATTTCCGCATTAATACCTATTCACCCTTTCTAGGTATTGTTAAGGTCAAACTACGTAACTTTCAATTGGTATCAGAGCCTTAATTCGATTCCTGACCCATTTTAATTTCTAAAAGAGTTAGTCGTTGTCTGTGCCTCCGTTCCTTGATGGAAGCAATTATGCTTATTGGAAAGTTCGAATGAGAGCTTTTCTTAAAGCTTTGGATAGGCGTATTTGGATGAGTGTTCGAACAGAGTGGACTCCACCTTCAACTACTGTTGTTGGTGTAGTAACACCTATTGATATTTCACTGTGAACTAAAACGAATTTAGATGAGTGTAACTGGAACATCAAAACCTTACATGCCCTTTTCATGGCTGTGTCTGCAGAAGGGTTTAAGAGAGTGTGGATGTGTGAAACTACTAAGGAAGTTTGAGATATTCTAGAAACTACACACGAGGAAACTGAAATTGTGAAAAACTCTAAACTGTAGATATTGATCTCTAGGTTTGAAGAAATAAGGATAGCGGATGATGAGTCATTTGACGATTTCTATGCTAAATTCAATGACATAGTTAATTCGAGTTTCAACCTAGGTAAAAGGATCCCGAGTAAAAAATTGTTAGAAAAATCTTTAGATCCCTACATGAAAGGTTTAGGTCTAAAGTCACCAATATTGAAGAGAGTAAGGAAATAGATGCAGTTAAAATTGAAGAACTCCTAGGATCCCTTCAAACTTATGAACTCACCGTTTCTCAACCTAAAAAGGCTAAATCCATTGCCATGAAAACTATTAGAGAAGAAGAAAGTGAGTCTACTGATACTGAGACACTTAAGGACAATGAAATAGCTTATTTAACTAAAAATATTCAGAAGGGGATAAGGAATAGGAGAAAGTCTCAAGAACGAAGAAATGAAGTCCCTAATAAAGTCTCGAAAAATTAATCCGTTCAATGTCATGAGTGTAAGGCACGATCACTAAAGGAATGAATGTCCTAATCTAAATAGGAGCTCAACTAAAGAAAGACGTAATGCATTAGTAGTGACCTTGAGTGATGATGAATCAGATTCTAGTATTCATAGTGATACGTTTAGTGGTGAGAATGAACAAAATTGCATGGCCTTCACCTCTATTGCTACGATAGAGTCTGAAAAGAAGATTGATAAGGTTGAAGGTGATTAACAAAGTGAAAAATTCGATGAAGAGTTAGAGGATGAACCAGATATTCACGAATCTTATAGTGAATTGTTTGAGGAGAGTCTGAAGATAAAAAAAAAAAGGTCAATAAAGCTGTTCTAAACAAGGTTAATGATCTAGAAAGAGAAAAAGAAAAACTCTGATTTTGAAGTTAGTTTTGTCCAACCTGTTAAGCATCAGTCAAATTTGCGATTCTGATTTTGAAGTTAGTTTTGTCCAGAAAAGATGTACCGTGTATGATTATACGAGTAACATAGTCCTTGAAGGTGTTAGAAGTTCAAATAATTGTTATGGAGTTCTTCTTAACTCTAACAATGTGTGCAGTAGTGCCAAATTGATGTAATTGAACTGTGGCATCAACGGCTTGTCATATGAATCATAAAATTTTGTCTAAACTCGCCAAGAAGGAGCTTGTTGTTGGCCTACCTAAGCTAGAAAATATTGATACCATAGAATGTGACCCGTGTCAGCAAGGTAAACAGCTTAGGGTATCTCACAAACAAACCTCTAAGATCTTGACCAGCAAGCCTCTTGAATTGCTCCATGTGGACTTAATGGGACCATCTAGGACCGAAAGTCTTGGTGGTAAACACTATATCTTGGTTGTGGTTGAGGATTTCTCTCGGTATACATGGATTGAGCTGTTGAGGGATAAAACTGGGGTGCACGGTCTTATCATCTCATTGTGTAAAAGACTTAGGAATGAGAAATACGTCACGGTATTAAGAATTCGGAGTGATCATGGAAAAGAGTTTGAAAACTCTAATCTTGAGAATTTTTGCTTAGATGAGGGAATACTACATGAGTTCTCATCGTCGATCACTCCAAAACAAAATGGTGCTGTTGAGATGAAGAATCGGGTGTTTCAAGAAATGGCTAGAGCCATTCTTCATGGTAAGAGACTGGCTATGCATGTGAAGATATCAACTGCTTGTCACATAGTAAACACGGTTTTTTCTTAGACCCAAAACTGATATGACACCTTATAAGATCTGAAAAGGTAAACGGCCTACTGTCAAGTACTTTCGTGTGTTTGGCAGCAAGTGCTACATTCTAAGGGATAGAAATAATTTAGAAAAGTTTGATTCAAAAAGATATAACGGAATCTTCTTAGGATACTCCAGAAATAGTCAAGCCTATCGGGTGTACATTAATTGCATACGTGTTATGATGGAATCCATCAACGTTGTGGTGGATGATGCCTGTAGTAAGGGAGAGATTGAAAGAGATTGGGTAGAGTTGGAACCCTTGAGTGTTGATCCCAACGTAGTAACTAAACCTAGTAAAGCTTCAGGTCCTGAACCCTCACATGCAACTAGTGGTTTAGATGCACTTAGTAAGGAGTCCACACCTAATGAAAAGTCTAAACTTCCTAAAGAACATTTGTCCAGGGTCAAGACGAATCATCCTGAAGCTAATATTATTGGGGATTTAGAAGAAGGGATGAAACTTTGTAAGAGAGTTTTGAATAATTTGACATATGCTAGCTATGTGTCTCAAATTGAGCCTAAAAAGGTTGAAGAAGCCCTTAATGATGAATGTTGGGTTAACGCAATGTATAAAGAGCTAAATCAGTTTGTGAGAAACAAAGTATAGGATTTGGTTCTTATGCTTGATGACTGTAACGTTATAGGTACTAAGTGGATTTTTAAGAATAAGACTGATGATCAAGGTACTATAACTACAAATAAGGCTAGGCTCGTTGTCCAAGGATATACTCAGGTTGAAGGTGTAGACTTTGATGAAACATTTGCCCCGATAGCCAGACTTGAATCCATTAGAATTCTCCTGGTTGTTTCCTGTACTTTATATTTCAAATTATATCAAATGGGTGTTAAGAGTGCTTTCCTGAATGGAATACTTCAGGAAGAAGCATATGTTGAACAACCTAAATGATTCATTGATCCCAAATATCCTCATTATGTCTATAGGTTGAATAAAGCTTTGTATGGTTTTAAACAAACTCCTGGAGCTTGGTATGATAGACTCACTACATATTTCGTGGAACATGGGTTCTCAAGAGGTGGTGCAGATAGAACTCTTTTTATTAGACATATTGAGAAAACTATCACCATAGTTCAGATCTATGTTGATGACATCATTTTTGGATCACATGTCGATTTTTTGGCTCATGATCTCGCTAAATGCATGAAACAAGAATTTGAGATGAGCATGATTGGAGAATTAAATTACTTTCTTGGTATCCAAGTCAAACAGACGAATGATGGATTGTTCATATCTCAGTCAAAATATTCAAAAAATCTTGTTAAGCGTTTTGGTTTAGACAACAAGAAACACACTAGAATCCCCATGAGCACCAATGTCAAGTTAGGTCATGATCCTACAGGTAAAAGTGTTGATCAAACACTGTACAGGAGTATGATAGGTAGTTTACTCTATCTTACTACTAGTAGACCGACATAGCCTTTAGTGTAGGGGTGTGTACACGCTTTTAGGCTGATCCTAATGAATCTCACTTGAGCGATGTATGACGTATCATTAGATATGTCAATGGAACTGTAGATTATGTGATAATGTACTCTCAGGACTCTAATCTTGATCTTATTGGTTATTTCGATGCCGATTGGGTTGGGAATGCAGATGATAGAAAAAGTACTTCTGGAGGTTTCTTTTATGTTGGTGCTAATCTTGTAACTTGGATGAGCAAGAAACGAAATTCTATCTCATTATCCACAGCTGAGGCTAAGTATATAGTTACAGGAAGTTGCTGCACTCAACTGCTTTGGATGAAACATATGTTGAGTGATTATGGAATTGAGCAGAGTACGATAACAGTGTTTTGTGATGACAGTAGTGGGATTAATATTTCCAAAAACCCTATTCAACACTATTGGACCAAACACATTGATATACGACATCATTTTATTCGAGAACTTGCTGAAAATCATGTTATTACTCTTGAACATATCTCTACAAAGAACCAGTTAGCCAACTTATTTACTAAGCCATTAGATGATCTTCGATTTAAATCTCTTCGGACGGCTATTGGTGTTTGTGTGCCTCATTGATTATGAGTTTGTTTATACATGCTCGGATTTACCACTATGTGACATTGAAATTTGCATGCATCAAATTTGTTTGTTTGTTTTAAAAAAAAATTGCGTTATTTTTAGTTCTACTTTTCATTTATGTGTGTTTGACATTTGTCTTGTTGTGTTGAGTGCATTCATGCTTTTCTTTTTCAAAATAAACAAAAAATAATAAAATCTTTTTGCATTTATTTTCAGATTATCATACATTGGACTAAATGGTGTTGGTTGTCGAGTATGAGTTTATTTGATGAGCTGTAACATAATTTCCATTGCTGGCTAAGTTTATTGACTTAGGATGGCTGTCACATGTTAGTAGGGTGACTTTGAACGTGAATTGACCTTCTTTATTAGACCTAAGCTCAAGTATATCCCTGATATAAACAATAGATATAAAATATAAAAAAAGGGCTCAATATCTTATGTTTTTCTTCGAAACCTATTGGACTCGAGTAATTAAGCTTGAGGGATTTCATATAACCTGGTGCCTAAGGTCAACTGACTTGGGTTAACAGGCCTAAAACTCGTTACAAGGGTCTTTTTAGTCGCTTAATAGAGAAGAATTTGCACTTAAGATTAAAGAAATATGAGCTTTCATACTTGCAATTGTAAAAACAATTATTATGCACAAAGTCAGAGGGGAGAAAAGAAATTGTCTTTACAAAATTAGCTTTAATGTATACATTCTAATATACTTCTGCACTTGGTTTGACTTTCATCAGTAGAGGAATATCCTTACGTGCTATGATGTTATGCAAGTCCCTTCTCACAAAATTAAGTTTTAGAGTCATACTATCTGAGGATTAGTGACATTTTACACATATAAGTCACTTATACAATTTCCTCCATGATTAACTTAGGTCATTTGTGTAGGAAGATTTATTGTTCATTGCTTACACTTATGCATGATAACTAACACCTACTTTGTTGGGATTCATATTTGGTATTTCTTAGTCCCTTGTCATTTTGTGACAAAAAGGAGGAGTGACAAGTAAAAGTAAAATCAAAATTGCTTGCATAAATGACATGGTCATATTTGAACATGATACATTTGTTGACTCAAAAAGCACGATTTCTGTTCAGCTAAATTAAGTTTTTGATGTTTTAGTAGTGTCAATGTTTTGGTTTGGTATGTTGAGTTGCATTGATACTATGTCTTAATATAGCACATGATATGAAACTAAAAAATATTATGACTTACAATTGCTTAAATCAGTTTTACACTTAAACTGTTTGAATTATGTTTATTATTGATCATGTTTCCATACATTTTACACTGGGTACTTGAGTTGTCTATTTCAGGAAACAAGTACTGAAACATGAAAAAAAGAATTCGTTCAAGAAAGTTTTAAGTTGAGTCTTTTTTTGGGTCTATAATTTCTTTAATACTGTCTTGACTTAGATTGTAGTTTTGTCACAGAATGCCAAATGGGGAGTTTTTTAGGTATTTGATGTTATGTAATTGGCTATTCTGTGAACAAAATGACTAAATTTGATACGTTGTAAAAAGTCAAGGAATAATGTGCAAATTGTCAAAAGTAGGATTTTTAAGTCTAGGGTTCGAGAATGGGAAAAGAAGGAAAAACGACGTGAATTTTCGCTAGACTGTCACCAAAATTTGGCTCAAGCTACAAAAACAAAAAAATTGTCGCTAAACTGTCGCCCCTCTTTCGCTCAAGCGACATGCGTCGCTCGACTGTCGCTGAGCCCTCACTAGAGCGACAATGCTATCCGAGAAATTTTTAAAAGGCTGTTTTCCCTGCCCATTCATTCTACAACCTACCAAAAATACTCTAAAGCGAAAGATCGGTTTTCTAATGTTGAACATTGAGAGAAACATATGTTGTGAGATTTTCTTCATATATTTGCCTGCAACCTTCATTCCATAATTGGCTTTTGGTGAGAAAAACATCAGTTTCACAATTCAAATACCAAACTACCACTTTCTCTATATCGTCAGAGTTGTTGAAGATCAAAGGAAGGTGACTGGAGTTCCAGTTGGTGAATAAAGCGGTGTTCTTCGTGAATCTATAAGAGATAGACTATTCCACAGAGTTAGGAGTAGCTGCAGGAGAGTAGAATTCAGGAGAGCTTTGAAAATTGTAGATGGAATTGGTGCAGGAGCACAGAATTCAAAAGAGCTGTAGGAGTTGCAGTCAGAAGACCAGTTAGTACTTGTCGTCGTCTAGTCTGGTAGAATGTAAGTTAAAGAATCGTTTATAGTGGATATTTGACTGGTAAAGTAATCGGAGTTTTTATCCAGTTGGGATTTCTCCGTGATCATTCCTGTGTTCTTGATTGCTTATTATATCTGCGGTATTTAAATATAGGAAAAATTGAAATGCATGTTTAATCATCTAGAATAATAAGTTAATTAGTGATTTGTTGCTAATTAGTTCTAAAGATAATTTTAATTCCGCATTACTACATATTCACCCCTAGGTATTGTTAGGGTCGAACTACGTAACTTTCAAAGTGTTTTCCATGTGTTTATTTTGTTGTGTGTAAAATAATGACAAATTTAGGGGAAAACATCATTTTTACAAGTTCACTCACATAATGAAAACTAATCAAATTTAATATAAGTTACAAATATAATAATGAGATTAAATTTTGTATCGAACCTGAAAATTAAAATCAAAACTGAAAAATAAAATTACAAGAAATTGAAATTTTAATTTTCAATTTGAAAGGTTTAAACTTATTTTCAACAATCTCCACAAGTTTTAAACTTTCAAAATAATTATATAGTGGCAGTATTTTACTGTGTAATAAGTGTATGTATCTTTTGGACTTGAACCTTACTTAGTGATAACAATTTTCATTTGAGGAAGCCTAATGGACCAAGCCTTGAATTAGGTTCCTTTGGCCAAAACTTCAATTGTTCCACACACAGTATCGATTTAGGTTCAGTTCATAGTGGGTATCGCTATTAATGGCCATGCGCTCTTATCTTGATTCTAATAAGAGTGTCTAGGGAATAGCCCAATCCCATAGTCACGACCTCATGACAACTCTTGCATACTCACGTCCTCCAAGGTTGCGTGTGACCCGCACCTTGCGAGAATTTTCGCATCAGTACTCATTTAGGGTTAAACCCTTCCTAACATCACAATCATAACACTATCACCATAGTGATGATCATAAATAATATAGTGCTATTACGAGTCATGCAGAGAGAGTTGTTCCTACCACATTGAACCTTCTTCATGGGATCATCAATCACAAAGGTTGGGTTACTCCCAGAGATGACTCCCTTATGGGCTTAAGCCCATCTCACTCGATGATTCATTAACACCCTTTTTGGGTAAAGGTTTGATTAAGTTGTCTAATAAATTCTTTCATATCTCACGAAATTAAAAGAAATCACATTTCTCTTAAGTAAGACCTTAACTGACTTAAGTCTTGCTTGAATATGTCTATTCATCTTCTTATTTAAGTGAGATTGATTTACAAGCTCTATTACTGATTTAGTCACAATGTATTGAAATAGCTAGAATTAGCTTCCTTATTAATGGTATATCCAATAATAAATCTCTAAGCCGCTCAACGTTAGTACGTGTTGTATCCAATGCAATTAACTCCGACTCTAGAGTACTTCAAGAGATATTTGTTTGTCTTTTTGAACCCCAAGATATGGCTACACCACCTAGCATGAACACTTATCCAGTAGTAGACTTAATATCTGCATTATCAGTTATACAATTTGCATTGCTATAACCTTCAATAACATTTGGAAAACTTATATAGCATAGAGAATAATCTAATGTACCTCGAAGATATTTAAGAACACGCTCGAGAGCGTTCCAATAATCTTTACTTGGATAGTTAGTATATCTATTAAGTCTCCCAATAGGAAAGGCTATATCAGGTCTTGTCTTATTTGCTATGTACAACAAAGATTCAATAATTTGAGAATACTGAAATTGCGAAACTGGTTCACCTAGATTCTTCTTCAAGTGCACTAAACTTAGTATACCTCATCTTTGAAACTTATTATCATAATGCCCAAACTTTTTCAACGCCTTTTTAATAGCACTATACTGATTTAGTGAAATTCCTTCAGTTGTTTTCCTCAACTTCATTCATAAAATTATAGTAGCTCTTCCCAATTCTTTCATTTCAAATTCTTTGACAAATAACTCTTCACATCATTGACAAATCCTAAATTTGTCCCAAATATTAATATGCCATATAAATATAAACAAAGTATCACATGCTCGTTGTTATCTTCTTTGCAATATACACACTTGTCATGTGTATTAAGTTTAAATCCATAATTTAGTATAACTCTATTGAACTTCTTATGCCACAGTTTAGGAACTTGTTTTAATCCATATAATAACTTCATTAATTTACATACTCTATGTTATTGTCCTTTGACTTTAAATTTTCTGGTTGTTCTATGTATATTTCTTCATTTAAATCATATTCAAAAATGCATTCTTAACGTCCATTTGACGAATGATCAATTTATGAATACTAGTTAATGCTAATAATGTCCTAATAGTAGTTCTATTGCAATAGGAGAATATGTATCAAAATAATCAACTCCTTCGTTTTGAGTGAATCTCTTAACTACTAACCTAGCTTTATATTTATCTATACTTCCATCATGCTTCAACTTCTTTTTAAATACCCACTTACATACCATCGCCTTACTGCCTTAAGGTAAATCACTCATCATTGATAGCTTCTTTTCAATAAGGTGCATCAGTAGAGACTGTAGCATCTTTATATGTTTTAGGTTCACCTTCAACTAGATATGTAAAGAATTCTTCTCCAAATGATTTCTCTTTCCTAGTCCTTTCACTCTTCCTAAGTCATGTTCAACTTCACCTTCTAAAGATGAACTAGATGGAGTACTATTTAAAAACACTTTCTTAGAAGACAAGGGTTCACTTGAAACTCTAGTTTTAAATAGAAAAACATCTTCAAAATAAGTAGCATCTCTAGCTTCAATATAGTATTATTTGTAATGTCAATTACTTCGAATTTACAATTAAGAACCTATTTGCACTTCTATTTTAAGCATATCCTGTGAAAATAGCATCCACGGTTTTTGGTCCTATTTTCTTTCTTTTAGGATCAGGTATAACTACTTTTGCCAAACACCATCACACTTTTAGTAAGTCTAACCTAGGAAATCTCTTTTTTCCATAGCTCATATGAAGTTTTAATATTGTCCTTAACAATTACTCGATTCAATATGTAACAGGAAGTTAGAACAGCTTCACCCCATAAGTTTTCAGGTGCTGCAGAACTTATGAGCATGACATTTACCATATCCATCAAAGTTCTATTCTTCCTTTTTGCAATACCATTAGATTGTGGTGAATAAGGAAGTGTCACTTCGTGTGTTATACAATTATCCTCATAGTAATCCTTAAGATTATTCTCGGCATATTCACCTCCTCTATCGGATCTGATGATTTTTATCTTATGTTCTAATTGATTTTCGACCTCCGCTTTATAGATTTTGAACTTACCATAAACTTCGTCATTCATTTTCAATAAATAAATATAAAAATACTTAGAATAGTCATCTATAAATGTTACAAAATACTTATTACCAGCTCATGTTGGCAGTAATCTATAAATTTTACAAAATACTTATTACCAGCTCATGTTGGCAGTCAATTAGAATCACAAACATTGCTATGAATCAATTTTAAGAGATTTGTATCTCTTCTAACAAATATAAAAGGTCTCTTAGTTTGTTTGGCTTGATCTTCATATTACTAACATGACCTAATCTTTCATGCCATAAATAACTAATTTCAACATTAAGAACCATGGAAGAATCATGATAAAGTTTTTCAATAATATTCAATTTAAATAATCCATCACTAATATAACCTTTCCCAACAAAAACATTGGTTTTTTTGTTATAAGAACATTATTTGACTCCATTACATGTTTAAAACCTTGTTGAACAAAAACTGATCCACTAACTAAATTTCTTCTAACTTCTGGAACATGGCAAACTTGATCTAAAATTAAACTCTTCCTAGAAGTCATCTTAAGCTTGACACTTCCAATTCCCAATGCAGAAGCACTGAAGTCATTTCCCAAAGTTATGTTTCCTTCGCTTGAATTTAAGCAAACTCTTATCAAAACAAACACGAACATTTGCTCCAGAATCCAACCACCATTCATTACTAGTACAAGTAAAATTGACTAAAGAGGTTCATGATTCACACCTAATGGAATGTTCACCATCCTTCAACATATTTACTTGATCATTTTGAAAGTTGTCCTTAAACTTGTACTCCTTAGTCCTTTTGTAGTAGCAATCTTGAGCAAGATGATTGGTTCTTCCACATACATAACATGNGTACAAGTAAAATTGACTAAAGAGGTTCATGATTCACACCTAATGGAATGTTCACCATCCTTCAACATATTTACTTGATCATTTTGAAAGTTGTCCTTAAACTTGTACTCCTTAGTCCTTTTGTAGTAGCAATCTTGAGCAAGATGATTGGTTCTTCCACATACATAACATGGCCCTTGCTCCTTCTTCTCTTTGCCTTTGTTACTCTTAGTGTAGTTATTCAACGGTGAAAGTTTTTTCTTAAACTTATTGCCTTGAGACTTAAATTGCTGTGAGAAGCTAGTAGGGGTTTTTGAATTTTCCACCAAGTTTACTTTAGCATGTGATTCATCAACTTTGTTGATACGATTTCTATTATGCTCTTCTATTCTCAAAGAATTGAATACTTGGTTCAATGTTAAAATCCCTTGCTTATGTCTAAGACCTTTAGCAAAATCCAACCAAGAAGGTGGAAGTTTATCTTTAAGGCAAGTAACCTTATAATCCTCACTAAAACTTGATACTTTTTTCTTCTACACATGCTAGTAAATCTTGAAATTCATGGATTTGTTCGTCTATAGATTTTCCATCCACCATAATATATTTGTTAAAGGTTGACATGTTAAATCTATCGACTCCAGCATCATCAATTCCATATTCTTCCCCTAAAGTTTTCCAAAGCTCTTTAGCACTCGTTTTTTGATAAATATCATAAAGTCTATTAGAAAGAGCACTTAAAATTCGATTGTGACAATTGAATTCAATTTGCTTTGGGTTATACCATGATGTAGATTCTCTACCTTCATAATCTTCTTTTATAGCGGAAATGTAAGAGATTAAATATCTAGTAGTGAATTTTCAAATGCAATTGTCACAATAATCTTATATTAAAAATGCACTGGACTTCTTTTTTTTTTTTTTTTTTTTTCTTTCTTTCTTTTAATAGACTTGATCACCACTTAAGTAAAACAATTGACATGCAATAATATATGCTTCAATAATGAAAATGTTCTATTAATTAAAATGTTTAGATTATCGACTTAATCGAGAGTTAAGTAAATAATATATGTTTCAAAACTTTCCACTAAGTTATACAAATAGAATACGTATTTAAAATTAAAATATTGAAACAATTTAGAAGAGTGCAATATTTAATCAATAAAATCTCTATTAGTTCCCAAATGCAGTAAGTTTCACAATGAAAATTATAGAAGGTTCTAAAATTTTTTAACAGAATCAAATAAAATTTGAAGCATAATAATAATGAGTATATTAACAATTACCACAAGTTATTATTACACAAATCACACACGACTTTAGATTGTTGTAAAAAATTATGTGATTTGTGCAATAAATTATCAACTAAGTATGAATCAAATAATATAAATGAGAATAGAGTTAGAAAAGCTGGCCTAAGAGAGTCGCGATGAACGTTGTCCTAAGTTGTGTGACCTTCCCTTCGTGTGGGTATTTTTAGCAATGCACAGCCCTAAGATAAAGCCCTTATATATCGCAGTCGGTTCTCCTTCTATGGACACGACCACATGAAGAAATAGAACAAGCACTTATCAGTTGTCAAAAAGATAATATGAAATGACTATAGAGTGTTTTCCAAGTATTTGTTTTGTTGTGTAAAACAATGGGAAATTCATTCCCTTTTATAGTTGTAAAGTTCAAAACTCACATAATAAAAATCAATCAAATTAAATATAATTTACAAATATAATAATGAGATTAAATTTTGTATTGAACCTGAAAACTGAAATCAAAACTAAAAAATTATAATACAAGAAACTGAGATTTTAATTTTTGATTTGAAAGTTTTAAACTTATTTTCAACAAATTCATTACTAGATTGCTGGATTTTGATACTCAATAAATCCAGACATTGATGTTTAAACGGTTGGATTAATTTTTAAACGGCTTTGGACATTGATTGAAATGTTTATCGACATTACAATTGATGGAAAAAATCATATATAACTCATTAATATTTTAATAATCCATTTTATACTATTAAATCCAAAAAACTTCAAAACCCCATTAGAATCCCAAAAGTACTGCGTAATAAATTTTCCATTTTGTACATGTAACTGAAAATTTCCAAGGACAGAGGCATTAAATTCAAAAGCAGAACGTACGGATATTAATTTTCTCAAAATTAATTTGCTTGCTATGATAATATTGATAGAGGAATTGAGAATATCCATCACCTGCGATCGTGTCAGATTGATTACATTGAGGAAATCCTGGTACTTGACATCGGACGAAAGATTGCATCTCAGAGAGTTTTTGCAAAATGATTATGATTACGTGTTATATGTTCATATAACTCCCTGTTTGGTACACATTAAAATATTTATTCTCATTTTTCTATTCATTTTTAATCACACATTTTTCAATAAAATAATATTTTTTATCATATCAATAATTTTTCATTCTTTTTCAACCACACATTCTCCATCAATTCACTATTCCAGAATATATTCTTCCAAAATAATGTGGCTCAAACATACTCTAAAAAAGTTAAAGCAATATTACTGCAATTTTGGATATTACATATTAATATCTGTTTTTGAAGTCCATTCCTTTTTGCCATTTTTTGAAATTAATGTGATTCTTGACCAGTAGCAATTGAATGATTGGGAATGTGTCTCTAACGCACTTGAAAACTAAGGTTGTGTTTGATAGGTAATATTTTCCATGGAAGTAGGAAAATATTTTCCATTTTCCACCTTTGTTGTTGTTTGATGACAAAAATCACCCTCCCCCCCACACATGTGGCTTTTCCATGAATTGTGAAAGGAAAATGAATTCCAGGTTTCGGCCTGTTTGTTTGTTTTTTTTTTTTTTTACAATGAAAATAAAATTCAAAACCAAATGTAAAAAAAAAAAAAAAAA
>CAIGRS010211547.1:0-20478 GCA_903798395.1 Fraxinus floribunda | reverse complement strand
AGTATACATGCACATACATAAATAATTGAATTGTAGTATTTCTAGAGTAATTGAACAGCCCTCAAAATATATAACGTGTACATGCCTGAACTTGAAGAATTAATTCATTGAATTATAGTAGGATATATATAAATTAATGTTATTTATTATAGATGCACGTAAATATATAATTGGATTATATAAAAAGTTCGTTTCACATAAACAGTTTTTTAACTATTTTTTTATATTAACTGATTTTCAAATATTATTTTTACAGCATTTATAAAGTATTTCAGAATAACGTATAGGGCACATTTAGTTGTGATGAATATATAAATAAGTGACAAATCAGAGGATGATTAAATGCACAAAACTGTGGAAATTCGTTGTTGTCAATATAAAATATCACTTCAAAAGTCAAGGCTCAAGTTCTAAAAGAAAATGGCATAAAAATTGACTAAAACATAGAAAAAATAAAAATAAAAATTAGAGGACAAGGGACTTACCGTTGGATATGATTTGCAAACCTACGTTGTGTGGAGGCTTAGCCGCGGAGGCAATGTCGGTCTGGTAGAGTTGCTAAAGAGTAAAGCCTAAATGTCACCTAGTCACGGTTTGCTACAAACTAGTGGTGTGTCGAAGTATTGGGGGCGGGGCGGGGCGGGGCGGGGCGGGGCAAACTCCCCCACCTCGTTTAAAGCAGGGCGGGGTCCTTGCTCCGTTTATTACCCATTTAATTTTTTTTGTAATTCATTTTATTGTTTCCATTCATTAAAGTGAGATAATAATATATTTTTATTTTTATTTTTATTTTTAAAAGTTAATTTATTCAAATATATTTGGTTAACTAAGGTTTTTATTGCTTGTCATTTTTTTTAGATAATCTTAGTTGTCATTTTCTATTAGAACCAATGAAAGCTCATGAAAATTTCATTTAAAGTATTGAATTCAAAAAAAAAAAAAAAAGTTAAGCATATATCAGATTTGTTGGGTTTTTTTATCATTCCTAGTCAGGGTTGAAGGGAGAAAGGGTTCGATGAAACTTTGTCGTTTTCGTTTTACCTTTGGAATTAGGCCAATTTGAAGACATTTACAATTAGTTCTACATGTAGTACATTAAGGCAGTTGGGCCCTATTTGGGCCAAAATTTTAAAAATGATAACCCAAATATTTTTATTTTTTTAGAAAATTTTGGCAAACCGCTTGTCGGCAGCTTGCTTAGTGTTGGCTCCACCGGTGGGCTAGATGCTTTTCTTTCAATTGCCCAATTTGAATCCAATAACAACTATTTCTAGGCATCCGATGTTGGTGGAATCAATTGTAGATAACTCTAATTTTTAATTGTTTTAATTTCTATTTTTACTTTCTCCCCAAGGAAATCTAGAGCATTCTTGATTACTCTGAATATGCAACAATACTAACAGAAGAATTTTCTTTTAGAGAAAACTGATCCAAAAAGATTTTATTAAAAAGTTCTTCTACAAAGTATAAAAGCTATAAATTATCCCAAATAGACTCGAATGCACTTTATCACCTGTTGGTGCAATATAGAAAACCACTTTATGAAAATGCTGGACCTCTTTGTTATAGTTTAATGAAAGAAAATAGTAAATAACATATCTAGGCAGGGTGTCGAATCTATCCTTCCTCATATTCCCATTTATTGTAACATAGATTATTTTGGTTTCTGTCCGGCGCTCTTTGTGAGCGCGATCGTTTTTGTTTCATACCATTGGAGCTTGAACATTTCCGTCTCTCACCGCAAAGTGCCTCCCGCTTCCATTTCCGTCCATTTATCGCTGTTATTCAGGTAAGAACGCATCGGAATCGAACTTGACTTGGCAAGAGTGGTCCCAACATCTGTTGAGTTCATTTTTGGGGTCAATAGATTGGCGTCGTCTGTGGGAAACCATACATTTAACTACGAAAATACGTGGATAAAAACTAGTATGGATTAGTTTGGCAAGAAAAGATCTACCTTGAAAAAGGAGTGTCCTCGAAGAAAGCACCATTATATACTTCCAACCCATGAAAAAGGGGAGCCCTTGAAGAAAAAACCGTTGAAAAATCCCAAAATCCAACTCTTATTCAGCCGTTGAAGAAAGGAGAATTCTGCTAAGAAAGGTGTTTGAGAAAAATGAGTTCAAACAATGAAAGTGCACCTCGAAGGATGATGGAACACCCGAAGAACAAGAACCCTCGCGAGCTGCCCCACCCGCTTGCCCACAACCCCCACCACATAGATGAGGATGGTCCAGAGTCAGAGACAGGGTTGCAACCAGGCTCACTAGAGAAATGCCCACATTGGCTGCTAATATGAGAAACATAACCTAGCAAAATGTGGCCAAGCAGAAGATGTTAATGAGCATGCAAAGGCGATGGGGGTACTAAATTCTCCGTACGCAGCCCCCAAAAATATATTCCATTGCCCACAATGACAGTACCATGAAGAAAAGAACTCCAAAGCCAAATAAATGGCTAGACACTATTGCACTGAGATGGAATCTCCCCCAGGGGATAGAGGTTGAGGTTGATACGTTAACCAATTACGCCTCGGAACTACCCTCTGAGGTCCCGTTCAACTTCACTCCAAATTATGAGCCAGAAGATCGACCTCAGAGGTCAGCAAGTGTCTTTGAAAGGATAAACCCAGGTTTGCCTAGAAATAGGCCGGCTCATTTTCCCCCTATGCCTAGAAATAGGAAGGCTCATCTTTCTTCTGTACCTAGAAATATGCAATGGGAGCCTCCTCGGTACGAAAGACAAGAACCAGCATACCATGAGGAACCCCGGATTCTTCTTCCTAGAAATAGAAGGGAAAGAAAAGATCAGGCAATGAGTGAGACATGACCCTCTCAATCACCTCTCCAAACTCACCAGGAGAGGGATGAAGATTCTAATGAACTACAAAGGTCATGCGACCTTTATGATGACGACCACCACTCACCATTCTCACAAGTCATAAGGAATACCTCGATGCTAAACTCTCTAAAATTCCTAAGTATGATGGTAAGGGTGACCTCGTGAAGCACCTCAACAGCTTCAAAACACACATGAGCTTGAAAGGGGTCAAACCTTTCATTTGACTCTAAGTGGATGAGAGAAAATTTGGTATACTCGATTACTAGAAGGCAGCATCCATAGTTGACAGGATTTCAAAAAGACATTCTTAAAGAGCTTTGCTACTAGCAAGGAAAGTGAATGTTAGGGGAGGGTCTAGGAACTCACAAAGAAATTATGTCAGAGAAGCAAATGACCCTCCCATAAAAAGTTTCATAGTTAACTAATCTTCTACTGGAAGAATGATTCCACCAATCACATTTACTCAAGAAGATGCAGTGGGTGTGCATTATCCACACTTTGACGCCCTAGTGGTAAAGGTATTCGTGGCCCGCAACGGCTTGAAAATAATGTTAGTGGACAATGGAAGTTCGATCAACATCATCTTTGGAACCACTTTGACAAGATGAAAGTCGACCACGAGCTAACCCCAATGAGTACCACCTTGTACGGCTTTACAAGAGATAACATCATCCCAAGGGGTAAAATCACTCTAGCAATAGAGATGGGAACTACAACTTTGACTGATCACCACTTCATGAAATTTTTGGTATTCGATAATTGATTCGCTTATTACGGAGAACTTGGAAGGCCGGCATTGATGGAGCTATGGGATGTCACCTCCATTCATCACTTATGCATGAAATTTCCAACTGAAAATGGCATTCTACAATATGGGGTAACCAGAGAGGTGCTAGGGAGTGTTACTCGAACTCCCTAAGGAAAGCAGAAACGAGAACCATCAACGTCATTATCGTAGAGCTTGACATGAGCGACGTCCCTAAATAAAGGAGTACCCCTGAACAAGGGAAAGACGTTGAAATGACCGATGCCCCTGAAGAAAGGATGACTACTGAAGAAGCAGCTAACTTAGAGGAGTTGGACCCTCGTGTCATTGACTGCAACCCTCAAACAACACCTATGGAAGAACATGAGAGCTTCCCAATAAACCCACAAGATCCATCCAAGCACTTGCAAATGGGAAGTAACCTACCACTAAAGGTGAATAAGGAATTAAAAAACTTCTTTTTAAAAAATCATGATGTTTTCACTTGGAAACATGGCGACATGATAGACATTGATCCAAAGATTAGCTGCCACCACTTTAACATAGATCCAAAAGTTGTGGTACATAGGCAAAAGAGATGAGCCCTCAACCATGAGAGATAAGAGGCTCTAAAAGATAAGGGTAAAAAGCTAATCGATAGTGGGTTTATCCGGGAATCGGTGTATTCAAAGTTGGTTTCTAACCTAGTGTTGGTCAAAAAGCATAACGGAAAGTGGAGGGTTTGCATAGAATTTTCAAATTTAAATCAAGCATGTCTTAAGGACAGCTTTTTGCTTCCCAGAATAGACCAACTTGTGGATTCAACTATCGGACATGAGCTTCTAAGCTTCATGGACGCGTACTTTGGATACAACCAAATCGCCATGTTCCCAGTAGATGAGAAGCACACTCCCTTCATCACAGACAAGGGACTCTACTACTACAAGGTCATGCCCTTCAGGTTAAAAACATCGGAGCTACCTATCAAAGACTTGTCAACAAAATGTTCGCCGACCTTATTGAAAAACCACAGAGGTCTATGTAGCGACATGCTGGTAAAAAGCTTGAACGCCAAGGATCATGTAAAAAACCTTAATGAAGCATTCCAATTTCTAAAAAGATATCGGATGAAGCTCAATCCTTTGAAATGTGCCTTTGGAGTGTCCTCTAGAAAATTCTTGGGTTACATTGTCAACCAAAGAGGTATCGAAGCAAACCCTGAAAAAGTCAAAACTTTGATTGAAATAAAGTCACCTCAAAGGCCAAAAGAGGTATAAAGCCTCACTGGAGGAGTGGCAGCCTTGAACCACTTCATCTCCAAGGCAACAGACAAGTGCCTACCCTTCTTTAAGGTCTTTAAAGGAAGAAACAAGTTTCAATGGACAGAGGAATGCAAAATAGTCCTATAAAAGTCGAAGAAGCACTTGGGATAGGCTTTCTTCTTCTCCAAACCAAAGAATCATGAGCCATTACAGTTATACTTAGCAGTGACTTTCAAAGCGCTCAGCTCGGTCCTGATAAGAGAAGAGGATAACCACCAAATGCCTATTTACTACGTCAACAAAGTACTCTTGGCAACAAATAATCGCTATCCGACATGGAAAAGTTAGCTCTCTCCTTAGTAATAGCGTCAAGAAAGCTGAGACCATAGTTCCAAGCTCATAGTATACACATACTAATGAACTTTCCCCTCAAGCAAGTACTACAAATGCTAGACGCTTCAAGGAGGTTACTTAAGCGGGTTGTGGAACTTAGTGAGTTTGACATCATCTTTAAACTAAGGGCAGCCATCAAAGGGCAAGCCGGTAGACTTCGTAGCCGGATTCACTCATGTTCTAGAAATGGAAGAGGAAATGTAGCCTGCTGAACCTCCAACTTGGAACCTCTTAGTTGATGGATCTTTAGTAGAGACAGGGTGGTTATCTTGGTCAGTCCAAGGGGACATAAGCTTACTTGTGCTGTAAGATTAGATTTCAAAGTCACCAATAATGCAACAGAATACGAGATCCTCTTAGTCGGCCTAAGGTTGACCGAAGAAATGCAAGTAAGGAGGATCATCATCAACAGCGAATCCCAGCTAGTGGTAAGTCAGGTTCATGGCAACTTCTCAGCTGAATAAGTCCACAGCAGTATGCTTGAAATTGGTTTTGGGATTTATCCCATCCTTTAAGAGATTTGAACTTGTACAAATCCCATGCTCCAAAAACGTCCATGTCGACGTACTATCAAAACTAGCAAGCAGCAAATCCGAGTTGCTCACAGTTGTGCCTATAGAATATCTTTCTAGACCTTCTATCGACATAAACGAAACTGTTATGTGGGTTGAAGACAATCCATCTTGATGAAACCAATCATATTCTTTCTCAAAGACAGACCCTTTCCCTTGAAAAGGGGAGGCTCAGAAGCTCAAAAAAAAGAGCTGCCCACTTCGTCTTTCAAGACAATGTATTTTACAAACGTGTGTTCTCATTACCCCTACTCAGGTGCATTAGAAGAGAGCAAGCAAATTACGTACTCCAGGAAATCCATGAGGGGGTATGTAGGAACCACAGTGGAGGGTAGTCCCTAGCACAAATAGTACTTAGACAAGGATATTACTGGCCTACCTTGAAAAAGGACGTGCAATAGTTTGTTAAGAAATGTGATAAGTGCTAATGCTTTACTACTATTCAAAGGCAACCTTCTCAAGAGTTGAATGTCATATCCAGCCCTTGGTAGTTTGCAAAATGGGAAATTGATCTTATAGGACCTCTTCCCATAGGGAAAGGCAACTTTAGCTTCGCGATTGTCGTTATTGATTATTTCACTAAACGGGTATAGGCAGAACCACTAGCAAAAATCATAGAGGCCAACACCTCCAAGTTCTTATGGAAGAATATCATCTTCAGGTTTGGAATTCCCCACTCAATTATATGAGATAATGGTAACAATTAGGCATCAGGAAGTACTTTTCCTCCCCGCACCATCCCCAGGAAAATTGGCAGGTCGCGGCTACCAGCAAAACGATCAAGTATACATTGAAAATGAAATTGGATTCCTCTAAAGGGATATAGGTTGATGAGTTACCTCAAGTATGATGGGCCATCCTCACTACGAGCAAAACTGTTATGGGAGAAACCCCATTCTCTATGGCCTACGGGGTCGAGGCTATAAGCCCTGTTGAAATAGGTCTGCTATCTCCTCGACGAATACATTTCAACGAAATAAGTAATAACGAGGTGAGAAGATGTGGACTCAACCTCCTTGAAGAAAGGAGGGACGACTCTCAAGCTATATTGGCCATTTATTAAAGAAAAATGACTAGATACTACATTTCAAAGGTAAAAAAAAAAAAAAAAGACATTTCATTTGAATGAACAGGTACTGGGAAGGGTATTTCCACCCTCTAAAGAGCATGGTTTGGGAATCCTAGGTCCCAACTAGAAGGGTCTTTATCGCGTCAGTGAAGAGATTCGATCAGGAACCTATAAAATTGAGAATATAGATGAAAGGCACAGCCTCATCCATGGAATGTAGAACATTTACATAAGTATTACCAATGATGTAAAACATCTTGTATACACAATTTAGAATTCAATAAAATGGCTTTTATTATATTATTCATGAATCATGAGTTAAAATTCCTTTCGAAAAGACCAAAAGCTCTGGATGTGCCCCTGCGAGGACGAACTGGCCTTATGCAAGGGAAGCAAAAAGAAATTTATTGCCAAATAGTTGGGTCTCGAAAAGTACCATATCCGTACTCGCAGAGTGTGACAAAATACGTTTAACAACTAAAGTTGTTAGGGAAGCCCCAGCATGAGCGAACCACTCAACGCCATACTTAGAATAAAAGGCAAGCAAACTACCTATAGTTGTACAAATTATAAATAAATTCAGAGTAAAATCAGAAGTACTAAAGAGCCTCAGTTCACAAATATTGATGTGCATACGTTCAGAAACTTATAAAGGTACACGACCTTTAAACACAAGGATAAAATATTGATGTTTGAATTATTATTGAACTATAATGTGCAATTCCACAAATTCTACGGTGATTAACAAGGCCTCAATTGATTTATTATTTGAAGTATGATGTGTTTAAATTCTGAACTTCGTTGTTAGGTCAGACCTCCTAACACTTGTGAATTTCTTGTAAGTTTGAATATGTTACTGAGATCATAACACATCTGATGTTATTAACAAGTTGATATTACTAGTTTGACTTGTGTTGGCAAGCACATCAGAATTGAGCAGAGGTGGTAAACATAAAAAAAATAAATGAACATAAGTATTGAATAAAGAAAGCTCATTCATTTATAAAGACGTATGTACATATGGTGGGCCAAAGCCATTACACTTTGGCAAAAATATAAAAGTACTATTGAAGTCCTAAGCTCTAGGGGTGGGGCCTGAGGAGCCACAAACAGAATTATGGCATTGAGGGGCCACTTCTTCAACTACATCTACGTTAAGCTCAATGACTTCGTCCCCTTCAGCCGGAGTTTGAGGCTCTTCCTCATCCTTAAGAAACTCAAACTTCAAATCAGAAGTGTTGATGCCTTGAGTGTAGACCTCTAACTGCTCAATCATTTCAGTGTAAGCGTACCCCCTCCCATACTTCTCAAAATTTTTGTACGCTTCAGTTAGGTGGAAGTTGGCAAGGAACGTCTTCTCAGCTTCTTTGCTGGCCAGTTCAGCATCACTCCGATAGTCTCCACTTCTTCTGTCAACCCAGCCACTTGGGAGGTTAGCTCTCCCACTTTTCCCTTCAAAGTTAAGTTCTCCTTGTTATCCTTATCTAGGGCCTTAGCGATCAGCTTCTGATGTGCATTAGAAGTCTCCATTAGCTTAGTAAGAGAGGCCACCTCACTTTGAGATAAGTGGACCTCCTTTTTCAAAGTCTCAATTTCTGCCAAGGTGGAAGCGAGTTTCATTAACTCATCGTCATGTTTTTCCCTTAAGGCCTCTACCTTGACCTTAGTCTTGCTAGAAACTTCCTCATCCTAGGAAGCCTTAGCTCGATTTTTACTTTAAGGTTTTTAAAGAAGGCTTCAACCTCTATGGCCATGCCGAACGACCTCTCCGCCTGGGCCACCATCGTGGCAAAGACATCGACGGCATCATTCTTTTCCACATAGGACTACCACTTCTCCGTCCATTCTTATGAAATGTCATTGTTGCAGTCTCAACTTTTGGAGGCAAAAGGGCAAGAGCCTCAGATTCAACTCGTCAGTCCCCCTGGCCAATGTAGGTTTTGCTTTAGAAGCTTCAGATGTGGTGGAGTCACTTGAAGCTTTGGCCTTCTTAGCAGGATCCTACCTCTACGGCTCCACAGCAGTTGGTCTCTTCAGCCCCTCAGAGGCCATAGCCATTGAGCTTCCCAAAATTTTATCCCCTGCTGGGACCTCAGAGCGGGGGGAGAGACGTCCTTTGAACCACCCGCTCCTGGGAGTCGGGGTACTGAACCTTATCTTAGGTTCTTTTTCCCTCACTTTCTTTTCCCTATTTGGTATACGGGGTCGTCCATTAGTCTCTTATCCCTCGTCTGCTTCCCTCCAGCAGATGAGAGCTTCATCCATTTCCCCGAAATGGATGTTGCAGCAAGGATTGTAGACACGTTAAGAGTGGGGTACCTCATCTTCTCGAAGTTATCTATGAACAAAAAATGAACAAGGTTAGAAAGATTCTACAAAAAGAAATATCATGAAAAACGACCAAGTATAAGAACCTCTTATGCTTTCTTGACATTAAACCAAAATTTTCAAAAAAAACGCCTTGGCTAGATCAAACGGCCAAAGTCATGCACATTAGATGATTTATTGTAAATTTTAGTTAGAGTGTCCCAGTCACACTTAGTGAACTCGAACCACCTGATCGGCCTTATAAAATAAACACAAAAATGTAAGTATTAGACCTCGTATTGCAAGAAATCAAAGAAGCAAAAAATACACTCATGAGCTTCGAAGTAGAGGTGTGGGAAGTCGTCACCCTCACACTCCTGTTATTTTCCCTAACCCAAAATCAAGACTCCTTCCATCCTTTGATGGAAGAGGGCACGCCTACAACGAAAGGGGAGTGCAACCCCCACGGACACAAAGAATACCAACCCTGGGAGTCCCCTTTTCCTAAAGACCGAAGCTAGTACACTGTTTGGAAAACATGCAATGGCATGTCCTCGCCTAAGGAGGCCTCCTTCCAAAAGAAGTAAGAGCCCACTAACTGGGCCTAAGCATTGAGGATGAGCTAGCTAGGTAGGGGACAGCCCGTACAACCTAAGAATAGCCCTGAATAATGGGTGGATCGGTAGGTGAAGCCTAGCCTTTAACAAAAACTCTCTAACGACGATGCAACCTTGCCTAGGGTAGCAAGCTCACTCATTAGGAGATGGGGAATCAATGCCGTAAGGGATCCTATACTTCTCCCTAAGATTGGTTAAGTAGGATCTACGGAGAATGGAATTTTGGCTGTCCCCAGGCTATCTCGTCCTCCCCATTACCTCCCCTAGAAATAGAAATGCCTTGCTCGGGCTAAATGGTGACGAGGTCGGCTGTGTTTGTGAATGTAAAACCCATCTCACTCACCAACTCGCTAATATTTACGTTTCCCCAGCAGATTTCAAAGAAGCCACTAATTTACAAGAGTGCTTAAGGTTCTGCAAAGCTGAAAGATAAAAATACAATACTTACGAGTTTCTCAAAGAGAATGGAGAAAAAAGAACACTGAAATTCGCAAAGATAACAAGGACAAAAGAAAAAACTCAATTGGAAAACTTCAAGAATTCTTGGAAAAACTTTGAGGTTCGGGAACTTTGAGAAGGAGAGACGCCAAGATTTGTGCAAAAGTAGAGAAATTCTCTCAAAAATCCATGCATTTCATAGGCATACCTACTTGACCCCAGCCGTTAAATCTTGATCCAGGTCATCCAACCGTCCATTTGAAAGGATAGATCTGAGCTATTTAGTACGTTTGACTTTTCTTCTACGACCCAGATCAGGATGTTTGTTCCACACGTCCTCATGCTTCTGGAATTCGCAAGATACGTAGGAGATAGCCATCACTGTGCATTAATGCAGCGACGATTACGTGTATTGGACGGTGTATCGCCTCTGCTATTTTTTTCTTGGAAAAGTGTCACAACATCAAATCATTGAAGCACCATAATTAAGGATGCCTCGTGTTTCTCAAATTCATTAAAAATAAAACGCTTCGTAGCTATCAACTTTGAGGCCGTATGAATGGCTGACCTCCTTCACTTCAGCCAGTTCAGCTAGTGCCTCAGATATATAAATACACTTCGGAAGACACAACTTCGGAATTGCTCTGCTTCAATAACCCTTCTCGAAGTAGTTCCGAAAGGTGAAAAATTACCAAGTAAACCACTTCAAACATCACCCGCAGGGGGTCAGCACAAATCAGGTATGTTTCTAACTATGGTGGTATGGTAAAAATCTATTTCCCCTGCAATAAACTTGTTATTCCAATTTATTCAACTTTCTAAGTACATGCATTACATAAATAATCATACCTAGACTTGGGGGACTATTGTTACGCCTCGCCTCCGAGACTCAAAGTAAAGGAGCCACGTAGTAAGCCACGTGGGCAGAAAGTCAACAAGAAAGTCAAAGGAAGATTCACAATGTCAAAGAAAGAAGAAGTCAAATAGGACCGAAGTCCTTTCATCAAAAGTCGAGGTCTATATTGAGCCACTACCTCAAGGACGAAGCACTACAACTTAAGCTGAGGCTCTCCAAGGCTCTTAAACCATCTGAAGTCCATGGAGCTGATGTTGTCCCACGTGACAGATTTGAATATATTTTAGAAGTGGTTGATGTTACACTTGTAATAAAGTTTGTCAATATGTCAGTTTATTGTATAGAACGACTGACCCCTTATCAATGTATTAATTATATGAATAGACAATGATGTGACGTCCTAATTTAGGAGATGGGCCATGTGGTTCTGATCCAACAATCACCACATCGGCCAAGGCAATATAAATAGGTTCTCCTTGTAAGTGATGGGGGTGGGATTTTTGGTGATCATATACTCGAAATATACATTTGAAACTCTTGAAAAATTTATATACAAACACTTGGTAGAATATTCATAAATCCTCTTTACAAACTCATTGAACACAAATTTCAATAGGCAACATAGTGACCTCAACGCACATTTTTATCTATCCTTCCACATATTCCCGTTGATTGTAACGTAGATTATTTTGGTTTCCGTTCGGCGATCGTTGTTAGCACGATCGTTTTTGTTTATACCGCCAGAGCTTGAACATTTCTGACTCTCGCTGCAAAGTGTCTCCAACGTCCATTTCCCTTCCATTTACCGCCGTGATTCCGGTAAGAATGCGTCGAAATCATACTTGACTTGACAAAAGTGGACCCGAAATCTGTTAAATTCATTTTTTGGGGTCAAAAACCCATTTGGTGGAGAGCCACCAGTGTGATTTTCGAATAAAAGCTTTTGTTTTTGGCTATCCGGTAATTTACTAGCAATTTTATTGAACAAAATAATGTGATCTTCCTTACTGGCCTCGTATGATTTTTTATTTTTTTACTCCGATATTTGAGATGAACCATATGCTGTGCAGCGTACATTACTTATATATGCTGAAAAGTGGTTCACATGCTGTAAACAACTTTTATCAGAAGATTCAGTTTGACTCATGTTCACTATTATCACAAGATTCCTTAATCATCTTCTAAGTATTGAAATACGTGCCTTTAAATTATTGAATATGCAGCATCTTCGTTTCTCAATCATGCTACATTGCGTGAACAGTTTGACAAAAATGTTAACACAATATCAAATGACATTATATCATTGGATCGTCTAAACACAGTCAACTTTTCTATTCAATCATATCTTGTCAGATGTGTCAGAAGTTCAAATTTTATGAAAGTAGGGAGGAAGTTGGTAATTGATTCGCTTAAAGACAGCTCTGATATCCTACACCCGGTGGGTAGAATAAAAACTTCCCACTATGGTTAAGCCAAAAGGAATAGTAGTATTACAGTCACTTCCAAACTTGCCCTATCTTTAAGCCATAAGGTTGGTTCTTCCTTTTTTCAATTTTTCAGGACTGTACATGCATTAAGTTTATATATTCATAGGATGGAGAAGAAAACGCGCTGCCAATAAAAGGATTGAGATGGTAAGCTCTTTTCTTTTTGGATCAATACATTTCAATTTAATGCAGTAATCCCAAATTCCCAATTGTACATGGAATGACTCGAAGAAACAGGAAAATGCAAAGCCCCTTAACTATCTGATATAAGATAATATAATACATACACATACATACATACATAGTAAAACATTCATTACATTCTTCTAATACAAACACTCTTAACGACTGTTGGTTTTCATTACATTTCCAAGAACTGAAACTCACTTTGATTCCCCGAAAGAAAACCAGATTACCATTTCCTACTTAGTTCCATATTTTACACCTCCATGAATATAATTTGAATGTTCAAAGCAATCAACAAATGTAATTCATCAAACCAAACACTATGTACAAAATTCATTTTAATACTATGAAAGTGTTTATAGCTAGTTATATATACTCGATTAATTGAGAGCAGTGAGGGGAGCTCGTGGGTCTCTCAAAGAATGGGCAGCCTCTAAAATATGCTTTATGTCTCCATTCACTTGTATTGATGATTTTGCATCCCAAAATGATCTGAGGAGTTCCTCAAAACTTGGGGTTCTGAGTTCTTCAATGGAAGAAACGCTTGGAAAATTGAATTGTCTTTTCCTCGGTGTTGAGCATGACGGTTGATCCACCTGTCAATGAAGAGTTGATTTAAATTTTAAAATAGAATTTTGCACATGGAATTGCCAAATCATTTGCATCGGAGAGAGACGTAGTTGCATGAATTTTTCAGATACTATTATTGACAAGGAAAAGAGAGTTTCTTGCAACTGTATGTTTGGCAAGATGTTTTTAGGTCTTTATAAACACCAAGGTCAGAAAGTGTCTTTTGGTCAAAGCACCTATTTTGTAGGATTCACAAGTACTGCTCACTCTTCACAGCTCATTTACCCCGTTTATAAACATCCAAGGTGTTTCGAGGTGTTTATGCACACCATGATCAAGTAAAAGCATTTTTTATCCACACTTCAAAGTAGGAACCACTAGTATTACCCACTTCTCCACCACCACTCATTTACCCCAATTAAAAATGTTCATATTTATAAACACCATCTCCGACATTCCCAAGTTATCCTGCAATGATCTATAATTTGATGCAACACACATGTAGGGGTGTCAAAAAGGGGCAGGCTGCCCAACATGCTATAGACATGCCCAGTTTGTGGGGCCAAGCTTTAGGGACCTGTGGCCCACACGTTCCAATGCTTTTTACAAATTTGATGCAAAAAAGGCTCGGATGAAGTCTTACCATGTATTCTTCTAAAAGGCATTTTCCTGCATTTTCTGTGATTTCTACAGTCTTGTGGTAGTGTCCGCTCTTCAGTTCCCTCAAGTTTCCACAACATGGATCAATCATTAAGTTAAGATTCCCACATGCCTCACGGTCAAGTTGAAGTGAACCTGCATGGATTTGTTTAGTACTATTATGTATGTGAAATAATAAAATACCTATCAATTCGATTTGAAAGGCTTGATATCTTACGTTCAATAGACAAGAGAACATTCTTGCTTCCTATATCTGCATTTTCGAGTGCAGCTGACATAGCAGAAGAAAATTTTGCACGCAAGACTTGACTGGTCTCCGTCCCTACCCTGTAGTAAATATGCGGCATATTTATAATAAATTAAAAATATGCAAGCTTGACTTGAAGTATACAATCAAGGAATGCATAACTAACCTAACAATTTCGTCAACAGAAGCAACATTGCTCTTCTCTAAACCGAGCAAGGATTCTTGCGCGTTGCACCATTGTTGGACACCCAATTTTGCTTTTTCCAAACTGCACAATTTTATTTTTGATTCATGAAAGTACGCTAATTGAGAAATCATTCAGCACAGTGATATCGATGAATATAGATCATGTTATGCTATGCTGTTTTGAAATTTACTGACTTATAAGCAAGTTTTCTAAGCATAGCAAAACATGCTCTTGGCAACAAGAATGAAGAGTACACTCACCAGTTATGGAGAACCTCTTCCATATCCTTTTTCCCAGTTTCCACTGAAGCAGTGTTCTCTAGATAATGAGATTCAGCTTTTTCCATGTAATTTGTCCACTCAGCTTCAATTGAACAAGCAGTTTCCTGCATAATTGACATCTCTTGTTGTAACCTGTTGGTTCTACTAGCTGCACTGTCCCGAAGTCCATCTATTGCGCATTGAACCTAGGGAAAAACAAGAAAAAAGGGGGGGAAATACAAAACTGTCAAAACAATGAACCGTGTTAACAGAAATAATACGTGAAATCACTATTGCAAGGATATGATCACTAGATCAAAACAAAAACATGAAACATAAAATCTAGAGTCATTAAATCGAATCATATACTGCCTTAAAGACAAACACTTGTGTGTTCCATAAGAAATTATGATGAACTCCTAGCAGAAGCTAGCAAGGAAAGAATAGAAACAATCATTGTTGACAAGTTCTCCTCGTTGACGATTTTTAACATCTTTCTAGAATACCCATTATATACTAAAAGATTTTGTTATTGTTCATTACATTTAGTAATTTGAAGATCGGAAGAAGCTAAAACTGCAAATAATTTTAGAATAATGACATAGGTGACTTCAATGGTTGTGAAATTAAATCTACCAGCAAGTATGGTTCAAAGATTTATGGTAAACCCCTAACAGAAGAATATAGGGACAATATTTCAAAAGAAAGAAGCTGTTCAAAGCCTTGTCAGATTGTAGTTTTTGTACTACTGAGTATAAAATAGCAAGACGTTTTGGTTATTCTTATAACATTTCGTTTTGCAAACACTTTACAGCACCAACTTGGAGGATCAATAAAAATGGATACAGAAATGTGATGACAAGTAGATGTGATTAATCTACAAGGACTAGATTAAAGACAAGTCACTCAGCAGCTGGCTAAAATAGAATGTCTCAAATTTGATGCCATGGATTACAGTAATTATCAAATAAAATGATTGTAATACTGGTGAATGTACCAGCTTTTTCTTCCGAGCATTTGAACCAGCAAGCAGCTCTGCCACTTTTTGTAAGATTTGCCTTTCTTCATTAGCAGCACACTCCTTTAGAAAATTGAGACAACCAATGCAGAATGAGTTTAACAAGCATGTTTAATCATACCAAGTGTGTTTTAGATGACTGGCTTAATCACCTCAAATTTCTTTTCAAGCTCGGACAATTTCTCATCATTAACCACCTGTGCTTCTTCCACAATTTGGCCCAGTTCTGTAGCATGCATGTCCACAGTCTTGAAGAAGTTTACATTAATTTGGGAAATTGATCTCGTGATAGCAACAGCTCTGGTATGAGCCTGGAAAATATGTCAACGCCATTACGTCCCTTCTTGAAATAAAAAAGTAAAAACAAAGAAAGTGCTTGGTGTCAAAACAATCTGCATTTTAGTTAATTAAGTAAATGCTAACCTCGCGTTGCTGTAGTGCATATGCTGTTAGTTTATTCTCCTGATAGTGCAGACTGTTTTGAAGATCATGAAGTAGTGTATCAGCATCTGAAGCAATTCCTCTGAAAAGCTGCATTTTATGAACTAGTATCAAACACGTGCTAAAATAAATCTAACGTAATTTCTGGCATAGCAATGTACTCGAACCTCTTCTAAAGCTGAGGAATGCTTAGAAATTTCGGAATTCAGACAACCAAATGTTGACTGAGAGTTATCACCAAGCTCTGCAGCTAAATCATTTAAAACCTTGATGCCAGAACCATACATGGTTTTCAATTTTGATAGTCGACCTTGAAGCTCTTCAGCAACCTACAAGCATACAAGATGAGAAACTGTGTTGACTAACCATATACTACCTCTAAAGGCTTTATCCATTTAACGTCATATACCTCAGTCTTTGTGGATACAAATGACTGCATGTCTTCCTCCATTTCCTTGAGTTGTTGCTCTTGTTGTGTAGCCGAAGATGCCACAGTTTTATGCAAGATTTCAAGCTGCTGAGTCAATTGGGATTGGAAATTTTGGATAAGAACTCTATTGCCATCTTCTATTTTGTCCTTGCGTTCTGGAAAATCAGTCATACATACATAAGATTAGCATAGGCTCATTTATTTTTTGTTTAAAAATTATATTGCATATTTGATATTCTAAAATTAGGGTGCAAACCAATCTTCGTGAACAGATTAGAGACATCTGATGTAGTATTCTCCAGTTCTGTTCGAAGTTCAAGTGCCCGTTCAACGAGTGCTTTCTCTGTTAGAAGGTAATCGTACAAAAAGTCATAAAGCTGTTTCATGGATGTCCTTTTATTCAAACATGGTGGCAAAATCAGGGGAAGCTATATATTTTGCATATGTTTAGCTCATTTATAAACAAGCAAAACACTATCTATCCACTCATTTCGAGGGTCCACAAGTAGTACCCACTTATCCACCACTCATTTTTATCAATTTATAATTTAAATGCTTCCCAAACATGATCTTTAGATGACAATAAACATAAGATGAATCATTACAGCAGTCACAAACACAAATCATCCAAAAAATTCAGTTGACCCAAGCAAAATTTACAATGAGAACCAAGTAATCTAGGTTCACCTCCAAAATTCAACAACTCCAGTTGAGTGATATTTGGAAAAAAGAGAGCAAAGACAACTATCTAGAAGATGGATATTTTAACTTTCTCTCCAATTTATTTAGGTATATAATGAACAACATTTCATATGGAAATACAGATTTTTTTTAGAAAATTTAAATTCTAAATATCTAAAAGGGGGCTTCTGTAGATAAATGATCATAATTCATGTTAGATAGGCCAGTAATTCTGGAAGTTTCCTTTGGAGAACCTTAAATTGACTTATTATTGATCCGAATATTAATTCATCACAGAAGAAAACATAATCTTATCTGCTGATCTGTTTTGAATACGATAGTATGTTCTGAATGCAACAAGTTATGTTATTTTTCATTTCGAAAAATAAATAAACAATTCAGCAAGAAATTCAAAGCTTTTAGTGTGAAACTAGGTTGAAGAATAATAGGCACAGAAAGTGAGACTACCAGATTTAAGAAGATTGGATATCAAGTATTCTTTCTCTTTTATTGTTGCATTTGCCTGCCTGTGTCTTTCTCCAAGATCGAGCAATGCGTTCTCAGTTTCCTGTAGCTTTTTCTGAAAGAAGAAAAAGGTAGCATAATTATTCCACAATGTTTAAGAAAATGGGAAGTAAATTTTTATTTTGGATAAGGTGAACATTCATATATCACACCTCAGTGTTCTCAAGTTTTTCACTCAATTCAGTAGTCAACTGCTGCTGAACGTTGTATGATTCCTGGATCTCCATCAATTGCTACTTACAACAAAACAAAATTTATTAATGAATCAAATTTCTTAGTAGTATCCACAAAAATGATATCCAAATAATCAACATTTACGTTAAAATACCTTGTCCCTGAATTCTAAATCAAGCTCCATATGTTCAATCTTTTCAGACATGGCCTGAAAGGGCACAAACATAACAAATTTTGAATTTCACAAGAGAATCTCTTAAGTAATTTTATAACATCATTAGACTAAGTTCCTAATGTCAAACTTTTTTCTCTGCCTCTTCCTGGAGATAACGATCTCTTGGTATATATATCCCATTCTTCTCTCTGGCAGCATACACCTCTGAAGCACATAAAGTTTTTTGTAAGGTACGCATCATTGTAAAGAATACCACTTGAAAGAAGATTTAACGTTGAGTATTTTTAGGTGAACCTAGGGAAAGTTCACGCACACACGTCTCAAAGAGAGAAAGAGAGGGAGGAAGAAGGAGAGAGAGCAATCAACAACCTTGCTTTAATCGGTCAATTTCTGAGTACAAATCCTTCATCATTGCAGATTTCATCATCTTTTGGTTAATCTGCAATTATAAAAAAATGAATTTATCTACTAGTCCAATCTAATAAATAGCTAAAGAAACAACAATTGTAGCACATTTTTCTTTTTGTCAAAAATATCAAAAGTACTGACCTCTGGTTTGTTCTTTATGTTTTTGGCACGGTGAGCGTAATCTAAAGTGCTGAGTGTCTCTTCCAAACAGTGAATGGAGGGTGATATTGTGGCAATTATACAAGTCTTCGTCTTCCCTCCCAGAGAATCTCTCAGCAACCTTGTTAATTTGCTGTCTCTGAGATTTCAAGTGAGATTTTTGGATGTAAGAGTTTATATACCCTGAAACATGTACGGCTACTTGTACACATAATTGAGAAGTTGATTGGACCAATACCTATATGGTATGTGACCAGAGTGCTCGACCAAAGCATTTATGACCCGACCAAGTGTCAGCAAGCTCTTGTTGATCTCACCTGCTTCCCTTGCTCTGCCCTGCAAAAGTAGATCAATGTTCTTTAGCATAAAAAAGGCACAGATCACATCTTGGAAAAGCAATTTGTAATGCCTGTCAGCATCCAAAAATTTTTGTTTAACAGGTACATTACTGCAAAATAAGTCTCTTCACATGCAATATCACCCCGTGGGAACAATATAATTAGTCCACCATCATGCATTGGAGAATTATTTATGATCTCTCATAAGCAAAAAGTTTCCACCACCCATCCCGACCTTTGGAAACAGTATAACGAGTACAATTTTAGCACCGTAAATTATGTTCAACTTCTCACCTCTCTAGCACCAGAGCGTGAAATATTTTCTGAGCCAGCAAGGTCAACAAGATTCAGCTTCCCACATTTAATCATCTCCTCTCCTTCTGGGGTGAACTCTTTGATATGAATTGTGATAGAAAATATGGAATGAGAACGACTGCTTTGTTTGTTAAGAAGGGTTTCTGCTGTTCGCCTTTTAGCCGAACCTTTCTCCAAGATTTTATATATTTCATTCGCAGTGGTCACAATCTCTTCTTCCAAACCTCTAACAAAAACCCCACCTTTTCCGTCCTCCATTAGCGCGATTGGTTTCTTTGATTTGTCATCTATGAACTTTGGACATTCTTCAGGTGCCAGAAGATCCGTTATTTCCTCATTGTACAGCTCTAGGAATGTAACTTTCATGCTATACTCAGCATTTTGAGCTTCTAAGATATCAAAAATTTGTCGAACAGCTCTTGGAATAACACCAGCATCACTTGGGAATTCCCCATTCTAACAAGATTAATAATCAAATAACATAAATGAAGTTATAAATGCTAGTAAACGAAAAAACATTGCAAATATGTTTTAGAGGTTACAGAATAAAAACAAACCTTTTTCCTCGAACCCCCCTCCATGGTGTAAGTCTTTCCTGTCCCTGTTTGTCCATATGCAAAAATGGTACAATTATAGCCCTCTAGAACTTCGAACACTATGGGCCAGACTGCCTGATCATATAAATCTTTTTGCTGGGAAGATGTACCAAAGACCTAAACACGATAAAGATAACTTTTTTTCTTAATAGATCGCATAATAAAAGAAAAAGAGAACAGAAACGAGAAAAATAAATTGAGTAGTAAAATGGAAATCAAATTGCAACCGTTAAGGTTGTCCCATGTATGTTAACTAGACAAAGTCACTTTGAATTTACTACAGCTTATTTGTAAAAATGTTGAAATTATGACATGGAATTCAGTAGCATATATGAGATTCAATATGTTCTTGAACTATATGTTTTCCTTCTTCTTCTTTTTTTTTTGCTTTTTTTTTAAAAATTTTTTTTTGCAATTGGAACAATTTCCAAACCCAATGGTAAAAAAATCTATTCATTTAATTGACCATTTGCATGAAAAACAAAGCCAAACAAAGACACACAAAAAAATCGAATTTCTTT
>CAIGRS010211538.1:0-23514 GCA_903798395.1 Fraxinus floribunda | reverse complement strand
CGTACCCGCCCCGTACCCACTTCGAGATAATGACCATTGTCTCATCCCAGCCCCGTGTACCCGGTTAGGCGGGTAATCCCGGCCCCATTCGGGGTGGGGCCCCACAGTATCGGGTTGAGCGGATTTTATTGTCATCCCTATTTAAAATAGTAATAATATGGTTTTCATGAGTACCAATATTTAACTACGAATTAAATTTATAGCCTTAAGTGAATTATATCAATTGTTTAGAGAATTTCAATATACTTAAAATAAATCTAAAAATATATTGACAACTTTTGAGAAGTTTGGAATGTTAAAGGCATTAGGACTTCCATTTTACCTACACTTATCCACTTTAAATCACACATAATCATTTATACACTTATTTAGATATTGAAATTGGGGTATTTGTAGATTATTTCAAGTTTTAAAGAATAATACCTTAATTTGATTTGAGTTGTAACAATCGATGAAAAAAATGGATTTGAATGAAAAATAAAGAAAAGAGGATTAAATCGCAAGAAAGCATAAGTTCAGAGACTAAAACACAATTAATCAAAAGTTGGCTTGGACCGAAGAATGAACAAGCGGGTGTCCTAGGACTCCATTAGATGTTAACGGGGATGAGAAAAGATGAAAACGACCAAAGTTGCATGAGAATAAAACTTCAAGGTGTACAACCAATCCACATCAAGGTGTAAGCCGAAGCCTGTAGGTCAGGCATGCGCCGAACCTCAAGTGCAGTCGACTGAAGCCAAAGTTGCTCCATGAGGAACTCACCTCATTTCCTTCTAGAAGCCGCCCCTGGGTTATTCTGGGAAAAAATTCAGATGGCCATAGGGTACTAGATTTGTCGACACCCTTACAGACTTAATCACTCTAGTCATGAAGGCTACAACGAGAGGTTTCATAATACGATACTTTTTTTAACCTTGGACAATCACAAAAAAACAGTAATCTATACCCAATCAATGATAAGACCAATCACGTAATTGACAATATTCATTTACGTTCACGACCAATGTCTCTAAATATCTAACAGCCTTTCTCAAGTAGATTTAGACCTATTTTTGCTTATGAACTTTCTATATACATATGAAAGTTTGAATAAGTAAAATGCATTTAGACAATTAAATATCAATCAAAGATCGTAGAGAACATTGCTGTATATTTCATCCTCTTTTAGAATCTATGTACTCAATATTTGATCTAAACATGTATATCATTTCTCGGTATCAATACAGTCCATAAATCATTCAATTATTGATCAGATAATTGAAAGTGATAAAATCTACAATAATTTATCAATCACAAGCTTATAATTTGAAGTCAAAACGGAACATTGAATAAAAGTTTCAAAGGTGCAAGCTACAACATTATTCTAGCTAATAGAAATTTTAGCTTCACTGAATAGTATAAAAAAAAAAAAACTAAATTCGTTGTTATAGTTCTAGACAACAGTCAGTCGAAACTCCCTACACTCAGTTTCTAATAGTTCTCATTGATACGTGTAGAATGTGGTGTGTTCTAAAGTTTTAATTAAGTACGAAAATTAATTGAAATGTTAAAGCAGAACACCAATATAACTTGATAAACTCTGGAGGCAAACATCAACGATCACCATCTCACGGGTAAAACAATCAATTAAATCAAACGACCAAAATACAATAGTCTCGATTTTGTAATTTCGCAAAATTAACAAAAACAATAAAAAAATCTAGTAATAACTCCCTTGTTTTCTTCTTTTTTTAACTTCTTGTAGAAGTGGAATCAAACCACGATGTCTTAACTTTATTGTCACTTCACTATGGTACTTGACTGCAACCATCGCTTGAATTAAGAATCGTCATTTTTAACTCATGCCAGATAGTTTGATCAATGAATATGATTCTACATTAACGCTCTGTTTGTTTTCTTCAAACACGGTTTAAGAAGACGATTGACTTTGAAAATCATCAATAAAGCATGAATTCCGTTTGCACTTGAACGACAGCGGTAGAACACGACTGCTTTAGATCATGAAAATGTTAAAAGATATCCTAAATTTATTAGAAGTCTAATATAATGAAAGATAACTTTAAGCCCTTATTTGACCCTCGTTAAAAATTTTAAAAAATTTCTTTTTGTTAATTTCAACCGCACTTTCTCTAAATAAAATAGTGTAACACACAAATCTAAAGTTTTTCATTATTTTTCAACCACACATTCTCTTATTAATCACTATTCCAAAATTTATAAATTCTTCAAAATGGGGGCCAAACAATGACTTTAACAAATCTTTATATATATAACACGAGTTGTATATGTATAACACGAAATCAGATCTTATCATATTAGGAAAAACAATAAAATTCGCAACTCAAATATTTTGGACAGATCTGCTTACCATTCCAGTCAGTCGGTACTGGCTAGTAGCAAAACCTGTTCACATTCAATTGATCTTCCAAGGTTTGACAATTAAAAATTAACATGAATATTAAGCAAGCCAATATATAAAACTTGTAAAAATATGACACATTTTTTCAACATACACATTCGAAGTAACCAAACAAATAAGAGTTCAACTTGACATCACTTGGATAGAGAAAAGAGTGTCGTAGAATCTTCAAGCATGAAATTTATAAGGAACATGTTGTTTGTACAATGTATTTTGACAACATTGTTGACAATATTGTATGTGGTAAAAAGTGTGATTGAAAAGATAAATTATTTTTTAAATTGTCCAATAACAACATACCACGTGGCATGTTGTCAATAATATTATTAAAAGGGGTAATTACTAATTACCACATAACATCCTTACATTTTATTATTATTGTGTAAACCGGTCATACGTTTCATATTTTTAGTATTTTCACATTTCATTGCGCAAAATGTCATTTTCATCCACATTTTCAATTAAAAGTTGTGAAATGACGAATATACCCTTTTGTTTAAATAAATCAAAAAGAAAAGGAAAAAATTATTTGAAACCATAGTCTCAAATTTTTTAAAAAATGTAAATGAATTCCAAAAAAATTATTAAAATGGTAATTAGCACATAATATTCCCCTACATTTTACTATTATTATGAAAAACATCCATACGCTTCAATTTTTTCGGTCCATCTATACTTTCGGGGCAGCACTCCAAGAGCAGTTGTTTGAGGAAGGACCGGTTCTGTAGCAAGTTTATTAGCTAAAGTTGTTGCGATTACTTGTTGTGGTGGAACGGTAATCTGATCATGGACCATTTTATTTCGTCGATACCAAAATCCCCAAGTAATAAGCAGAAAATCCATGAGAGCATCCTTTGATAGTGCTGTCAAAATATCGGTGGCTGCTTGCAAGAAACCTCCTAGATAACTTTTGTTTTGTAGCACCGGGAATCGACTAGTTAGGCTTTGATGGATAGATGGGCAGTAAAGAAAAACATGACATAAATCCTCCATTTAAAAGTTGTGAAATGACGAATATATCCTCCTATTTACATAATAGTAAAAATAAAAATATAGATTTTTTTATTTAAAATTTTTTATTAATTTATTTGGGACATATTTGCATTTTTTTAAAAAAAAAAATGATTTCTAATTTTTTAATAATTTATTCGGGACTTTTTTGAAATTTTTAAATTTTTTTAAATTTTTTATTTTTCATAATTTATTTGGGACGCTTTTGTACTTTTTTTGAAAAAATAATTTTAATTTTATAATAATTTATTTGGGACTCAGCACTTTTTAAAAAAAAATTGGGAATATGGTTGTAATTAGTTGCTTATTTTTTATTTAAATAGAATAATATATTCGTCATTTCATAGTATTTTATTGAGAAATTGGATGAAATTGATAGAAATAGAAGTTTGCGCAATCAAATGTGTAATTAATCATGAAAATGCCAAAAAATGAAATGTATGAACGTTTTTTACAATAATAGTGAAAGATATGGACATTATGTGTGAATTACCCTTTCAATAATTTATTTGGGTCTCGTTTGCACTTTAAAAAAAAATTTGACTATGGATATAATTAGTTCTTTCTTTGTCGTTTTGATTTATTTAAACAAAATGGTATATTCATCATTTCACAGCTTTTTAAAAAAGTTTTTTACACAATGAAATGTCAAAAAAAAGGATGAAAATGTCAAAAAAAAAAAGAGGTAATGACATTTTCCACAATAATAGTGAAATGTAACGACGTTATGTGCTAATTACCCTTGTTAATAACATTGTACACTAAACATGATTGAATTCGTAATTCCCAATTCTTTTTCTTCTTAAAATTTACCAAACTCTAGGTGTAAATTTGATCTCCTCCAAGATATCCCATGAAATGGATGGTGGGTTTTAGTATATACGATAAATTAAGGTGTAAAATCATATTTAAAGTGACATAGAAGATCCCAAGAATCCTTCGATAATTAAACAATGGGCGCTAAAAATAGGGTTCTTGCTCGAGCAATGAAATTTACCGTTTGACTGATTATGTCTCAGCCAGGCTACTCCAACGAGAACGTGCATAACTTTTTGTACATAACTTCGAATTCAGATATGTGAAATGTGTTACGTTTTTAATTCGATAAATTTGCAATAGTATATCATATGCTCTAGGTCTTTATATCAACCTCTATACTCTATTTTCCTCATTTTCTTGCTTATATCATATGCTCTAGGTCTTTATATCAAGCTCTGTAATCTATTTTCCTCATTTTCTTGCCGATTAAACCAATATACTCAAGTTCGGAAATTTTATCCTTAATGGAAATGAACTAAAATAATTAAGAATCCTCTCCAAAACACCTGATATACTACACAAAAATTCCTCGCTTAAAAGTTGAGATAAATGTAAGAATTACGCTTATTAAACGTGTCATCAATCAAAACTAAATTACATTTTTTTTTAAAATAAATAGAACTTCACATGTGGTGGAGGAATACCGTGATTACATACTCGATAATTGACACTACCCCCAAAAACAAACTATATTTGCTAAACGACAAATAATTAAAACGTGTTTAACGATAAACAAGCTAAACGTGACAAATGAGAAAAACTAATAAAACAAACAAATCAAGCCTGACAACCCGCCAAAATAACAAAATAAATCAACCACCAATATAAGCTACTCCAAGTCTACTAAACGGGCAAGTCCACGAGCAACTCTGTGTAGCTCCATATACGAGTAAAACCTCTGTGTATGCCCTTTTGTACCTAATTTTGCTAATGTATCTGCCACTTGATTACCTTCCCTATACCGATGCATTACATGAATCTCAAAAAGATGAATCAAAACCAATAGCTAACCAGATTGTGCACTGATCAAAATTTAATTACGATAAAAGCAAAAGCAAAAATAGTCTGCAATCTGATTTGACTTTTTTACCATGTATGCTTCAAAATAGTATTCAATTATTTAACTCAAGAACTGCAGTAAAATATTGCAATCACAAAATTTTAACTCATTCCATATTCGACTCTTCATGTGTGTTACGCCCTTGTTGACGATTCTTTACTCCGACAGTATCTAGGGTTTCTCGAACAATGTGATATTTTACACCGGATATATAAATCCTTAACGAATAGCCAATTTCAATTATTATGGAATTAGGTTTAGAAACGTTGATTTAGCTTCGATTTACATATATACTTCATTATTCTTCCTCAATTTTTCGTTTGTGTTTGTCATTACAAGTAAGTTATTACTTTGTTTTGTTTTATTTAAGTTATTCAAATTGTAATTTGCAATTTACGAACAATCATTACTTATCAATTAGATAAGATTATTTAATTTAAGTGGTCTCTGCAATGCTGGCCATATTTACCATTCTTCACTCGTATTGATCACATCTAAAATTCACTACCCTCAACCGCAAAGTCAGTTTATCCCAAGTGAAGATTATTGTCTCCACCTCTCTTTTCTTTCAACTCATTCACATTTGGGTGAACTCAACCAATCAAAACAAGTGCAATAGGTAGTTTTCGCTCTATCATAAGCATTCCTTGTTCCTGTTAGGTCCCCTACATATTGGTGATAGATGGGGTCAACTTACTCAACGTTAGTTTCTTATGTTAAGGTAGGAAACTTTTTCTTACGGACTAGCCTTGACTAGTTCATGAGACGAATAATTGGGAACCAAATCCTAGTTTACAATCAGTGCCTAGTTCAAAGTTCAAACCCTTCAACTAGACTAAGAACTTTCAACCGTCTAGAACACTTATCATCACAAATCAAGCACCACAAACTTACTCTAGAATTAGACTCAATCAAGAAGTGAATTCAAATTTGAATAATTGGATGGCTCAACGGATGATGTAACTCTAAACTTAAACGCCTAAGAGTAATTTAATTCACATAATACATTTATAAGTTAAAGCAATAAATCGGCCATGACTATGTGCTCGTAAGTATAGAGTCAAACACGAGATAAGATCATACGTAATCAAACAATTTATAACAATATTTTCCGTGCATCCTAAGTAAGCTATCCAGCAATAGTAACAGAAGAAAATATTTTTGAAATTTTACAAATTTTTCAGTCCTTATGGATTTTTCAAATTTTCAATTCAAAAGCAAAACATTGCCTAAACCATATGAGTACAACTTAAGCATTTTTAAACTCCCCCCATATGATGTCCGTAGATGAAGCGCTTGTGAGAGCCTTGTGTCAACCCATATTAATCTACTCCTACGTGGCAAATGATCCATCCCCATCACACCAAAAGAAAAATTACGTAAAATTTTATAATCAATTGTTCCAAATAGATTAGTTAAGCCACGTGTCAAGCCCTCGTTAGACTATAGGAGATAACGTGATTGTGCCCTTTCATAACCAGCTAGCAGAATGTCAGAGGTGACAAAGAATTTGTCCAAACTGTTCTCATCCACCAGAAGACAATGGTGTAGATGTCATCCGGCGGCGACAACCACCACCGGGCCGAGCCAAAACTAGACGAGCCAACAACACCTAGAGTTCTTACCATCTTGTCTTGTGTACTAGAGAAGCTAGTGGCACGTAATGACCAGCTAGTTCTCGGTTTGGCTCAGCTTGGGAAGAGCTTGAACGCCTTCCATGGCGTGAGAGCCCCAAGCATTACGATTCCGAATTATATAGAAAGAATATACAAATACACGAATTGTAGCCCCTCGTGTTTCGTGGTAGGCTATGTGTATATAGACAGGTTGGTGCATAGGTATCCCGACTCGCTCGTGGTGTCACTCAATGTTCATAGATTGCTGGTTACATGTGTTATGGTGGCTTCCAAGATTCTCGATGACGTGTGAGTTCTCCCTCTCTCTAGTCCTATATGAAAATAGACATATGTTGAAAAAGTAAATCTAGTATGCAAATCTTAAGTCGCGTTGAAGATAAATAATTGTGCTGATTGATGACACATATTCTTGGACAGAGTTTTTGGTCGAAGATAAAACAACAAAAAAAAAAAATCGATGTCACTTATTTATGAAAAATTTGGGACTTAGAGATTTAACAAAGAAATGAATTCTTGGTACACAAAATGATATCAGTCGTGTTGAATCCATCTTATGTCTATGCTTTAGGCTTTTTCGATTATTGGATTCAACCTTTCTTAGAAGCATTTCTACTTAAATTTGAAGAATTATTCTATTAGGATTTAGATAGGGAAATTAAACATGTTGTGTATGTCTTATCAGGCACTATAACAATGCATTTTATGCCCGCGTTGGTGGAGTGACCAATACTGAACTAAACAAGCTCGAAATCGAGCTGCTTTTCCTTTTAGATTTCGGAGTAACCGTAGGCTCTCGAGTATTTGAAAGCTATTGCCAGCACTTGGAGAAAGAAATGAAGTGTAATGACGCGACGCGGATGATTGAGAGGCTACCAATTTCCAATTCTGTTGATGATGTTACTGAAATATCTGTCGAGGATACACAAACTTCTTCACCTCCGCAGATTGTAGATTGATCTCTTAATTATGTATGCAATTTTATCTTATAATCTACTGCTGTTCTTGAATGAAGGAGACACTTGAATCTTGAATCGATACTTAAAGCAATATAGCACTCGAAGACTTCAATGCCAATTGTGGAAGAAAGGGACAACAAACGATTGAGCCGGTTACAACGAAGTTGACTCAAGGGGAAGAGCAAACTGCACATATCCTTCTCTCGTCTAATTTCATGAGAGTGCAAATATATTATTTCATTTTTTTTATAAAAAAAATTATTTATTTAATCAATGCAGATCTTTAAAACCGTCCAGCCATTGAGGGAAGTAGAGAGCGAGTCCCAAGGTTAAGCAATGCAGATCTTTAAAACCGTAGTTATAACATTTTCCACATCAGCAAGAAAATCAACTTTTTTGTAGCCCACAATGTACCACGTGGCGCTCACCCAAGCCCTCAAAATCACATCAAATAAATATGAAGTGATCTCTTGTTATTTCTTCCTCTACTGTGAATTATATGAATTAATCAAATTCTGTCATTTTCTTCCATTAATGGTATATCAATTCTTAGAGTTGTTGCTTTATTTTTTGCTCTGAAGTAAAAGGTGGCGGGATTAATCGACTATTTTCATTTTTCTTGGATATTATTATTAATGATAATGATCGGTTTGCTGATCCATCACTTTTGTTTAATCCAATAAGAATCAAAATCCCGCCACAGAATTTACAGATTCTTGATCAAAAATGTCAAAAAAAACACGAAAATACTAAAGAAAAAGGGTGTTTTAGTTTAGAGAGAATAATTAGCATAAGGAGGCAAGAAATGGAGCCTCTTTGTGAGTTTTGTGGGGAGGTGAGTGCAGTGGTTTATTGTAAATCGGATTCAGCTAAGCTTTGTTTGCAATGCGACGGCCGTGTGCACTCTGCGAATTCTCTGTCGTGTCGCCATCCTCGTTCGCTAATTTGTGACAAGTGTAATTCACAGGCGGCCACGGTGAGGTGTATTGAGGATAAGTTATCGCTTTGCGAGGATTGTGATTGGAATGGAAATAGTTGTTCAGGTGTTGGTCATCATCGTTCAAAGTTGAATTTCTACACTGGATGTCCTTCTCTGGCTGAATTCTCCAAAATCTGGTCTTCAATTCTTGAATCACCGCTGCAAACTACAAGTAGTTTTGGGAGTGCAATGGCTACAAATGAGAATTCTATTATGACTGTGCCCTGCCTAAATGACTTAGCATCGTGTGTTAACTTTGGATCTTGGGCCGTTCCACCACCTCCACCTCCTCCCCTTCCATCTACTAATAATTCCGACTATTTAACAGTATGCAATAGAGACAAGAAATTCTTATATGATAGAGATCAAAATACCTTTTTCTCTGAAGGATCGGGCCTGCAAAAGGTGATTTAAATTTTTTGTTTTTACAATTGTTTCTCATACAAATACTTGCTCACTTTTTGTGTCAAATTGTGTGTTGTTTTACCAGAATTGTGCTAATATAACGGATCTCAGGCTTCCAGAAACTGATGACCTCTGTGATAGTCTTGACATGGATGATATTGGTTTGAGCTTTGAGAGTAGTTATGAAATGTTTGGCAATTCACAAGGTCATCCAAGATACAACTACGAAGATGGAGGAATTGCTAGCCTATTAATGGAGAAAAATCTGTCGGTCACTCAATCAAATAGCACTCATATTGAAAGTGCTTTCGAGGTTCAATTCCACAACTCGATTTTCTACAGATTTTCATGCCCCCATTACTCTTGTCTCCACAAAACTATACTTTTTATTATTTTCTCAGCACCCTAAACATGCATTCTAATATTCTGTACGAAATGTAATTGTGTTTGCTTTGAAAATTAATATTTCTTCAATATTTTTTTAGGCATCCTCATCAGGGCAGCAAGATCGTAGGGTTTTTCATCAGCCTTCATCACATATAGCTGCTTGTTCAAGAAATTTAATGCAGGCAGTGAGTAGTGCGAATTGCATGCTTATGAACCCAGCAGCTGCATGCAACAGATCAAGTATGGGATTGGGGTTTCCAAATGGCCAACTTCCTTCGACCATATCCCTATCACTCTCCAATATCACTGGAGAAAGCAGTGCTGCTGATTATCAGGATTGTGGACTGTCACCGGTGTTCCTCATGGGCGATAATTCCCCGTGGGAATCGAATTTAGAAGCGAGTTGTCCAAGGGCGAGGGATAAAGCTAAGATGAGATACAAGGAAAAGAAGAAGACACGAATGTATGTATTTCTTCTGGTCTTTCCTCTGATGAATTCATGCATTATTTCTCATGATCGAACTTTTTTTTATGCAACTATGTAGGTTTGGTAAACAAATAAGATATGAATCTCGTAAGGCCAGAGCTGATACAAGAAAGCGAGTGAAAGGTAGATTTGTGAAGGCTGGAGAAGCTTATGACTACGATCCATTTATAACAAAGGACTTCTAATTTAATTAGGCAATGGATTTCGCCTCTGCCATTACAATATATTCCCCGGTGAAAAGGTACATTCATTTGCTCTGATCATATCCTCATTTTGTGCTTCGTTTTTAGTTTGACCAATGATGGATTGGAAACACAATTTGCAAATAACTAGATTGCTATGTCACCAAATGTATATGATGTTAAGGGATAGAATCTCATATCGAATAAAAATGAAAACATAGACCAATTTATAAGGGTTTGGACTACTCCTTTTAATAAGGTTGACCTTTTAAGATGAAAACCTCAAATCATAACATGGTATCAGAGCTCATTAAACTCCAACGAGAGCAATTCGATTCGATTAACACTAAAAAAAATGAGCATACGGATTTCAAGATTGGTTTGCTCGACCGAGTCACCATCTTGCGGAAATATAGACCAATTTATAAGGATTTGGGTTACTCCTCTTAATAAGGTTGACATTTTAAGACGGAACCTCAAATCTTAACATATGAAATGAGTAACTTCATTGTAAAAATATTTTAAGTCGAAATGGGAATTATAGATCTTGGCGCATTCGAAATTGAGTTGTGCTTGATCTTATCTAATAGCTTACCACGTTCTTCTTTAATCTTGAACTCGTATTTAGAACATTAAATTGAATATAGCTTCACATAAAAATTAGTGTCTTTCGTTGTTTTTATTGTCGAACGTTATATATGTATATTGTGCTAAACATGGAGTTGCATTTTATGACAGGTCATGTGAAGTAGCTTAGAAATTAGAACGACCTGGCCCAGGTGAGAGTTCCAAATATGTCATTTCGTTTGTATGTACATGTGAGTTATTTCATTTTTCTATCATTAGTTTCTAATTCATTATCTCGTTACTGTTATTTTGTAGGAGATGAGAGCATTTTTCTTTGGAGACCGAAAAATTTGGTCATTGGGACTTTTATCAACTTTCGAATTCTGCGTATCAAGGATACCCTAGCAAAAGTACGTCGTCTACAATATTTTGTTAATTTGTATGTCTCGAATTTACATTCTCTTCGCCATTTGTCACAAATGCTGCAAGGAGAAATTTCACTGAATTTTGATTATATGTAATAAGCTTCCAAAATGCAGGTTTTATGAGTGATATTTGTCCTTTCTTTTTCACATTTAACTCTTTATTTTTTTGGTATGAATGTTCATTGTTTATAAATCAAATCAGAGGCCTAGATATAATTCAAGTATGCGCAAAAAGTCCCCTTTTAGTCTTGGATAGTTATATTCACACCACAATTTTTATTAACTGCACCATGTTATAATTTCAAGGTCTCCAATTTTAGCTCACTAGCACTTGTTCTCAACTTTTTCCAACAAAAAATATATTTAATCTTCAATTAATTAGCACACTTTAATGATGCTTTCTGTCCAAATATTCTATTCGCGTGGGAAAAATCTTTTGTCGAATTTTTATATTTAATGTTTATTTTGCTTATTTAAAAATATGAGAGACAAATAAGTTTTTTTTTTTTTTTGCTCAATCCTAATATATTTTTTAGCGTCATTGGGGCAATATATGCTAATTAATATAATATAGAAGATAAAAATATGATGAAAAATGTTGAGGACATAAGTGCGAAAATGAAAAAAAGTTAAGGACCCTCATTGTAATTAATTTGTAGTATAATTAACAAAAACTAAGAATATAATTTACCTTCAAGTATACGCCATTACTAAGTGTGTACTTTAGATACAATATTAAACCATTAATTCGTGTATGCACAAAATTCCCATAAAGCCTTCGTTTGGCAAAATTTATGATCAAAATATATTTTACATACATTACAATATATTTACAAGTATTATCTATTTATCCATCACTTATTTTTATATGTTTATAAATTCTTCCACCAAACAGTGGCTAAGTTTGTACTTTAGATACAATTTTAAATGTTAATAAATGTCCGATTTCATTAATAAAAAAAAATCGAAGTCTCAAAGACTCTTGTAACTTAAATGGTCAGCATTTTAAATTGCTACAGATAGAGTGAGGATAGATGTGTAAAAGTGAGTTGGGTCAAATAAGCTCGTCCCAAACAGAACCTTGTTTTGATTTAACTTGTGTTTAGCACGACCTAAGATAGGTCATATTGTGAACCAGCATTTTTGAAGAGGGTTGCATTGAGCCTAAATTTTGTACGACACCGTCAAATCGAATCTCTATGCGTACGAAGAGGTTGCACTACCAAATTGCACTTTCAACTGTAGAAAAATCTATCGCCTGACCTAAAATGGCATAACAAACACACCAATAACGTGGTTTAATTGCAAGACATCAATTTTATGTCATTTTCCTACCACTTTACTAACTTTCCATTCTTGATCACGGCAATGTTTTGAATTGTTTTCATGGATTACTCTGAAACACAAAACTGTTATCGTACAGAACAAAACTGTTGCACCAACAATACCTTAGCAAGAACTCAAAAAGAACAGAAAATAAATGCAAAACTTCACCAACGAAATTATTAAAAATAAGTCTCGACTCAAATCAATTCTGGTCATCGTCTCCTTCCTACATAGCCTTCACGGGAAGCCCTGTTACAAGTCTCTCCAACCCTTTCGGCTACTGAACAATCCTCCCTCACATTCAAACATGCATTTCCCACTACTTCATTTTACTTCCCCCTTTTCCTTTTCCCTTTCCCTTTTCCTTCCCCTTGCCTATTCCCTTTGCTGATCCTTTACCTTTCTGCTTTCCTTTTGTTTCTTTCCCCCTTTTGTTCATTCCCTGCTTCCTGGCATCCTTTTTCATTCGTCTATCAACAAGAACTTTCCCCTTTCCAGCCTTGACTTGGACGCCCTTCTTTGCTACCACAAATTCCTTCTTAGGTTTTTTAGGTGTTGCCTTCTTATAAAGCTGTTCGATCATTTTACTCTTCGAACGGTCTGATATTTCTGTCTGATCCGATATAGAGTTCGCCTTCTTGCGTACCTTTTCTAGCTGCCTATGGGCAGCTCGTTTCTTTCTAGCTTTCGCTTGTGCCACCTTCTTTGCTGGCCGAGCATCAATTTCTTTGAACTGTGCTCTCATTGCAGCAATCTCCTCTTTTGTCACAGACTTGATTGGCTGGTAATGCTTCTTTTCCTCATCCACAAACCACTTCGGTAATAATCCCTCATCGTGGAACATATATTTGTTGTACGCATCATCAAGAATCTGTTCCCTCTGCTTTTTCGTCAGCATCTTTTTTGCACAAGCCAATATCTCTGCTTTTGAACCAATGTCGTCTTCATCTGAGTGGTCTGATGAATCACTAGAATCTGTATGAGGAGCAGGAACTATCTCAAAATCGTCATCCGCCTTGGAAACTTTTACTGTAGGTAATTTACTTGTCTTTCTTGAACCCTTGAGTTTTTCTGGTGAATATTCAATAGTCTTCTCCTGAATTGTGGGATGTTCGACTGGCATATCCATCTGCATTTCATCTTCGCTATCATCATTCTCCAAATCCTCTCTTTCATCGGCGTCCATAAAGACATCTTGACCGAACCATTTTGCTGCAATCTCCTCCTGACTCGGTGCATTCTCTAAGAGTGGTACTACAAGCGGATTCACCTCACGATCTCCATCATTATCGGAGTCTTGATCAGAATGAACCATGTTATTGCCATTGTCACCCTGTCCAAACCATAAAGAAAAATACCTATTTAGCAAATAAGTGCATTTTCTGACAACAAAATTGAGCTCATTCATTCTTTTTTAGTGCATATTTGATTGGGAGGAAAAAAATGTAGCTTACCTCCAAAAGTTGATCGCCCTCGAGATAGGCTTGTTTTGTACGCTTTCTCTGCTTCGTACTTCCTTCCTGTTTAGCTACAAATCTTTCGTAGGCTTCGTCAAGTAATTCCTGCAGTTGCTCACCATACCTGAAAGCAAAATACTATTAGCTTATAAAAGCATCGAGAACAGACCACACTTTACAAGCTTACGTACAAATTAAGAGGAAACAACTACCGCTGGTGTTCTTCATCAGTGTCTGCATCACTAGATGTGTCCCCTTGGGCTTCCTCACGGCCTCCTTCGCTGTCACTACTTCCAATTTCATCATTTTCACAATCATATTCATCATTATCAATAGCCACAAGTTCTTTCTTCCCCTGAATGAATGCATTCCAAAGAGAGAATAATATTACAAGAGTAGGCCAAGCAAATACTAGTTTTCGTGTAAAACTGACAAAATGTACACAGTTGGATGCCTACACAATATACGAAATGACATCCCTATATTTAAAAGGGAACCAAATCCAATATAGATTAGAAGAATTTCCATCACTTTATATAGTGAAAAGGCAAAGTTACTGAAAATGGGAAAACGCTCAACATCACCAATTCAGCAAAATTTAGTAAAACTTGATAAACATAAATAAGAAAATAAAATCATTGTTGGGTTTCCATTTGATTTCTTCCATAAAGGATAACAGTTATAAAATGTTCCAAGAGTAAGAAGAAAACCACACGACTTCATACCTGAACAGAAACACAGGCCAATTAATATAGGCTAAAAATGACTGATCTTTCAAACTGGTAATGTAATAATAAATGAAGGAGAAATATACCTTGATAGAAGTTAGAGTGAACAATTCATGATCGGTGTAGCCATCCTCTGTCGCGTCTATTTGCTTGCCTAATGCTTTCCTAGCTTTGTCCTGCAGAAAAGACGAAAGCATTTATTAGACAAAGCAGGATATATTGAACTTAAACAAGTAAAAATGAGAATCAGTAATGTATTTTTAAAGAGTACAGAAATATCGACAGCAAAAACAGAGATTACATGCAAGTACAACAACAAACCCAGAAGAAAAGATGGGGTGATGATATACAGGACAACCTAACAAGAATTAGGAACAAGTTTTGTATATAGCATAGGTAGAAATGTTCAAAGGATGTGGGAATTGAACCATAGAAAAATTCATCAAAGCCTGAAGGGAAGACATACATGCTAGGAGGCAATATCGCCATCTGATATCATCCAACAACCAATACAGACTTAAATTCTTAATATTATGCATCAAGAATGTAAAGTTCTACAATAAACCTAATCTAGGAATAAACCTCAAGTCTCAAAAATCCCCGTGATACTTATCCAACATGGTGGTTAAAATCCCAGCCTTGACGCACATTTCTAAGTCTTGTATTATTAGTTGCAAAATTGTTACTAGATCAGCTAATCGGGTTACATCTAAAATTTAGAAGCTTTGTTCCACACAACACTGACAATATATTTCAGTAGCATCCAGCTTTCACTGTGCTATGCCCTCTTAACCGGCAAATAATCTAGCATGGTAGAAAGCATACAGTGATAAAACAAGCATGATGGCTATTCCCCATCACTTGATACAAAATCAGATAAAATAGGTATTCTAGTATCATCAACTGATTCACCTGCCTTCTTAATTAAATGTTAACTGACAATAGCTTCAAAGAACTAAGACAATAGCTCAAACCAATCCACGTTTGCTTAATCTTATTTGTTGACTATGTATCTTAAGAAAAGAACCTAATAAAGCAGAAACAGATGCATGAACATGGGCAATAACCTTGGCTTGTCTCTTTGCTAGAAGCTTCTTTGCCTTTTTCTTCTTCTGCTCCATGGCATTCGTCAACTCCTCCATTTCGTTAAGTATCCTATCATCTTCATCTTCCTTCCCCTCCCGTTCCACAGTCATCGTAACAGAAGTAGCCTTCTCTGTAGGAGACAGTGTCTTCCTTATTTGCATGCGCCATCTACACCACAACACAAACATTGAAGGCACAAGATCATTCAAGAGAAACACAGAATCACCAAATATGGTAAACAGTTATCCGTGTATGATTGGTTCGTTGTATGTTACATTATGCACAAGCTTACTTTAAAAGATGCTTGAAGTCTTGCTTTCCCAAGACACGAAGATCATCACATAGAGATATAACCTGTCCCACATTTGAAGGAAAAGGCGGTTTAATTGGTAAGAGAACAAGATAGTGAAGTTGGCAGATTATCTATGTTTACTAACAACGATGATGATTATGACTTTGCTCGCATATGAATTAAAAAAATGAAAAAGAAAAGAGTAAACCCACACCTCTTCGGTTGTCAAAGTATGATCCTTGATTGGCAAACATGCAAGATCTTCAAATGTTATAGAAGTAACTGAACCAAGGATCTCAAGAGGAGATCCAGACGAAACAAAGTCTGCTGCAGAGCAAACCTTCCGCAATGTTGTGTCTCCATCTTCATACCTGCAAAGGGAACCTAACCAATACAATAAATAAACCTAGGTGTATATTATATATGAACCTTACATCAGAGATTTATTAATTTAGAGAGACCCTATTATAGAGTGTCGGGGAAGTATAATGGTGGGTACTGTAGACAAGGAATTATCCATATCATTAAGGACATGCAATGGTGCAGTCTTGAGAAGTAGTGAAGGTGGAAGGCTTGCATGAAGGATCTGTACTGGGTATTATCTGTTTGATTTAGCAGTGGTAAGCTTAAGAAACATATCCAAGATTAGAATTATTGGTGTTTGGTATTCGATTATGACATCGATAAAACTAGGAAAGGGATGAAAGTGGAAAAGACAACAATAGTACAATTGCCTATGCAGTCCTAACTTTACGCGTCATGATCACCTAGCCAGTTCTTCAATGTGTGAAAAAAGAACGTGCATACTCGAGCATAAATATAAAATTGGCTCCCAGCCATTCTCTTATATGGCAATCACACAACATTGCTTTTCCGCAAATGATTGTGGACGAGAGTCGCACATTCCATGAATTAGTGAGAAGAAAATATACCCATCACGGTGTCGCTTTTGCTTTGTTCCTCTAAGAACATCCACCACCTGAATATGTCAAATCCATACAGATAACTATCTCAATTACAACACGATGTAGAAAGATAAAATGCAAATAAGGTGGGAGTGATTGGATTACCTTTGGAGGCTCTTTACCTCCTTGGAAGAGGTACTTTACATCAAGAAGTTGCGGATCAATTTTAGCAGGTGCCTTGTACTTGAAACCCACAATATAAATTTCGGCTGATGCTGAACGACTAGCTTGTGGTTTATCCACTTCAACCTTCTCAAAGAGCTGTACAGAACATTCATAGGTGAAAAAAGGGCTTACATTGAATAAAAATTCTTAGCCACATTTGTTGGAAAGAATATTACCTGTCTAAGACAGAAAAGGACAGCAGTATAATCTTGAGATCTGAAAACCTACAGGACAATAATAGACATAACATCATTTCATTCATTGCATCCCTATTATAAGGTTAACTACACTAGTTACTGAGGCTAAATCGAGTGCAAAGCATATCAGGCAAAATGCATTATAGTATACCATAACAAACTTTGAAACCTAATAACAGCATCACTTGTTATCTTGAAACCATTCAGGGAACCAAAATTGTACTACATGGACATTAAAAAGTAATTCATACAAAGTTCTGCCTAGGAACCCAAAATTTATTAGTGGAAAATGACACTGAGCCCAAAAATATAAGCAATTATGTAAATAGAATGCAATGGAATTCATGTGACAGTTAGGCACCCAAAATTTATTAGTGGAAAATGACAATGAACACAAAAAAATACTAGCACTTGTGTAATAATATGCAATTGGAGCCGCTTGTTTATTCGTGTGATAGAGTACCATCCCCATTTTTGGGGCACAGGATAATGTTTAAAAGTCACTAAATCAAATTTCTTCAACTTTAGTACTTGTAACTGTTATTGTGTCATAACTCATATGCACAATAAACTTTTCTCAGTTATATTAATTATTATGCCGCGTCAGAGTTAATGTTAATTTTGCTAAAAAAATCAAATTAAAGTTATTATATACAGATAATAGATATTTGAAATTATGCATATAACATGTACCTTGGTGACAAAAGTTCCTTTGGGAGCCAAAAGCTCCGTAGCAAGCTTAACCGAGTCAATCACCAGAGCATTCTGACCGGTAGCCTCCCTAACCCACGCACCACCAACATTAGGCGAGCCGTCGTGCAGCACCAAGTCGAAAGCCCTGCATCCATTCTCTGCCATGAGTTTCTTAACCAACGCTCTACATTTAGGCTGGGTGATATCCTCCTGTACGGATATGGCGCCGCGAATTGGTCGAATCGGGTCGAGGTCGATGCCGATTACTAAACTTCCGACGGGCATCTTCTCGACAGCCACTTGCATCCATCCACCTGGCGCGGCGCAGAGGTCAAGCACGGAATTAGCCGAACGAAGAAAACTGAACTTTGAATCAAGTTGAACCAACTTCCATGCAGCTCGAGATCTATAGCCATGCTCTTTTGCCAAGTAGTAGTACTTATCCAAACGATGTTTTCCCTTTACCTTCCCCATTAGTGTGATTCAGGGCCGTACCTGTGTTCCGCCGGGCTTGAGGCGAACTTCAAAATCTGGACTCCTAAGTCATAGTAGACAATTCATTTAAAAGAGTTTCATGAAACTAAATTTGTTAACTTAAATTCAACAATAAAGCAACAAGTAAAAATAAAATATTCAAAATATTTATGTTTCAATCAAATAACAATACGAAGATGTTTCTAACCATAAACCGATCACTTAAACATAACTCGTCTTGCAGTTTTTGAGACAAAAATATCACTTAATTAATTTCCAGTTTCCATATATAAGGTCCGGCCTTGGGGGGAGGGTGTTGTGTTGGCATGGACACATAGTTCATCAATATGGAAGGCGGGTAACTTATGAGGACATATAAAGACTTTAGCGGATGAAAACAGAAGTGGACATTTAAAAGGAGATGAATTTAGTTCTTAAATGAAACTTTTTCTATCATGAAATTTTAGCTCCACAATTCTTCCATAACATGCATCATGACCCGGGTAACCAAGACAGACATTAGCAACATGGACAAAATTTAGTAGACATGTTAATTAGTGAAACTTTAATACGAAGACTTTTACAGAGTTCATGACATAAGATGGATATCAGGACAAGGTCTGGTGCAATGACTAAACAAAGAATAACAACTGTAACATATGTAAAGGTAAATCCATAACTGCAACTTTGAATTTTCATTATGGTTTATTCTGAAATCACACATCATCAGGTGCAAAACTCACTATAATGTGCATAATTAACTGAGAGCCCTTTAATATCAATGCAGGATTTTTTATTTTTCTCTTTATGAGAACATTCTTAAGGGGAAGTTACTGGCTGACGGCTGACCTTTTAAAACAGAATCTCAAGCCCCGCAAGAACAACGAGAAACTCAAACGAGCTTCCATCTTTGCTAGGTGGTGTTGAGAGTAAAAATGCACAGCACTTATGAAATATAATAATCAACATATAGTTTTAACAATGTTGAGATTTTAAGATGAAACATCAATGCTCAAATTTATTGCTATGCCAAAAAGTGGTTATAGACATGTCAGCAATTGTGATTAACAGAGTGACATCCAAAACACCCAAATCAAATAAGAAATTTAATATTCGAATTTTCTATTACAATTATAAAAAAAGGCTAAAATATTTTAACAAATCTTAATTGCTCGTGTCAAACATTCGAAAGTTTTATGCTGTTAGATGAATACTTGTAATACAAGATTTCAGCATATGCAACAAACATCCAAATCTACTAATCAAGCTAATATCAGCAGCCACAAAAAATGCGATTTCCAATCAGATGTCAAGTAACTAATTTTTGAATCGAAATACAACACAAAATTTGACTGATTTCTCATCAATTTATACATCAAATAGTAGCAAAGACAAGTTATATACATATCCAAATTTGGTCTTATCTTTAACTGACCTGAAACTTAAAGCAAAACGGAAAAATGGGACAAGAGTTTACCCGAAAAGGTTAACAATTTGATTTGGAACCAGCAGTGGGGGTGTGGCGGTGGAGAGCGGAAGGAAGAAGCCCTAATTTTTAGCTGGCTTGTCTTTTAGGTGTGGAGGGAAGTGTCGAATTAGGTTAATATTACAAAAAAAACAAAAAAAAAAAAACATTCTGGCCTGAGGCGCCTCTTGGGACTCTCCTCAGGTCCGACCAATTACAGTACCAAAATGAATATGACAATTAACAAATTCAATCATATATTCAATTTATAAAATGAATATGACAATATCTGGTTTTAGGTAATTTTCTCTTTATAAAATCTGATAACTAATATATGCAGATTTATAAAATCCCACTTCAAACTTCAAAAATCAAAGAACGCTAAATTATAGTTATATGCAGCTTTATAGAATCCCACTTCAAACTTCAAAAATCAAAGAGCGGTAAATTAACTAATTAAGTCCAACTAAACTGTCCAACCCCGATCGGCGATCATCTTTAATCATCCATCCATTATCATTTATTCATACTCAAATTCTCAATCACAATAAAATACTAAGCAACATGAGAACAATTCGTGACTGTCTCTGTGTAAACAATATTCAAATTTCAAAATACAGTAAATACTTACTCAATAATCACTAATTCACGCCTCAAGACCTCAAGATTTTCTCTCTCTCAGACCTTCATCTCTTTGTGTGTATTTTGATTTTTGCAGCTGCTGGAAGCTTGGAGCGACGGAGCCTGGAGGACTGAGGAGGCGAGGACGGAGAGGTTGACTGGAGTCACGTCTAGACAGAAGTTTGCAACGTCTAGATTGATCAACAATTAATTTTGCAGTGTCTGGACTCTGGAAGTCTGGAGTCACCTATGCCTCACTGCCTCAGCGCCGCAATAATGGTCTGTGGAAGTGAAGACAGTTTTAGCTATTTAGGTTAATTAAAAAACAAAAAAATGGACCCCAACAAATTCTGAATCTGGTGCGGAGGCCTCTTGGGCCTCTCCTCAGGTTCGGCCGTATGAAATTGGAGAGGAAGACGAGCATACACAAAAATTGGAGAGAAAAAGGAGGATTATATTAAGGGTTCTGCTACATAACCCTGTTGGAAAGTGGGACCGACCCCTTGTGAGAGCACATGTGGGGTCGGATAACCGAACAGGTAACCAAGCAAGTACCAATGGCTTATTCCTTATATTAATGTGTTAATCTCACAAATTGTAACTCAATTTACATCAAAATTACAAAACGGTCACTAAATTTTCAAACTTGCACAAACGATCACTCAATTTACATGCACTTTCATAAACGGTCACTGAAATTTAAATTTCTTTCACAAACGGTCACTAAATGACCGTTATGATTTTAATTCGGACTTAAAGGACTAAAACACATGAACATATAACCTTGAGGACCTCAAGTGCAAATATCATTAAAAAAACCCTCCCCCAAAACCATTTTCAGTCGTCACTTTGGACGAAATTCCACCACTTTTCCGACCACCAAAACCACCGGACCAACACACCATCTTGAAGCCATCGCTGCCCTATATACAACCCACCCAAGCGAATTTGGCCGAAATTTCGTCTCAAAGTGGGCTGCTCGCACAGCACGAAACTTCCATCGATCACTTTAAGACGAAATTTCGGTCAAATTCATCAGAGTTAGGGTGATTCTTGTGTGGATTGCGTAGAGGGCAACGAGGGCTTCAAGTTGGTGTGTTGGTCCGGTGGTTTTGGTGGCCAAAAAGTAGAGAAATTTCGTCCCAAAGTGGCGGCTGAAAATGGTTTTGTGCTAATGATCGGCCCACTTNGTCCTGTACACGTATATGGGCGGAACAAGAATTAAAATATCAATTTTATAATTTCTATCTAATTTACTTCAAATGTGACACTTAATAGAAATAAATTTGCACTTGAGGTAGTAAAATTTCTATGTCCACGTGTTTTGGTCCTTTAAGTTTGAATTAAAATCATAACGGTTCTTCAGTTACCATTTATGAAAGAAATTTAAATTTTAGTGACCGTTTACGAAAGTGAATGTGAATTGAGTGACTGTTTGTTCAAGTTTTAAAATTTAGTGAGCGTTTTTTAATTTTGATGTATATTGAGTGACTGTTTGTGAAATTAACCCTTATATAATTAGAGTTGAACAGGGTTGGTTAGGTATATATTTAGATTTTAGTGGTGTGGGTTTCAGTCTGTCAAGGTCAAATCAATTTTCGAGTAATTGGCATAAGGAATGAAATATTTCTCTATCATTTCATTTTAGCACAAAACTTCTCTAAGTGGCATTTTTTTCCCCTGAAATACAACATTTTCTTCAATTTTGTCAATAATATCTTATGAAATGACGATTATACCCTCTCCTTTAAATAAAAGGAAAGAAAATAAAAGAAAAAATAATTAATTAATTATAATCGTAGTCCCAAATTTTTTGAAAAAGTGCAAACAACTCCCAAGTAAATAATTAAAAAAATTGAATGAAAGTATTAGTTTTTATAAATTAAATAACTATTTTTTCACTATTTTATTTCTTTTATTTATAATATTATCGACGTGACGACGACAATATAATCAATTATATTATCGATGATTACCAATAATTATTTGATCGCTAATGATCGACAAAGAAGTCATTGATTTTATTTTCATACAATATATATATTTTATTTTGTCTAGTTGCAATTCCAAATAATATCTTTTTCAAACAAGATGTTCATCTATCATTGTTTGGCTTTTAGTTATCGCTCGTCCTCTTTCCTCAATTGCTCGAAAAATAACCGATCTCAATCAAATGAGACACAAATCCCGCAACGAACACCATCACAAGTGCAAGTCTCGAATAATTAACAAAATTTTGGTACGAATTGAGGTAATTGGACTCAATTCCAAGAAAATAAAACAATAGACTCGAAATGTTTATCATTTTTTTGTTTTTCTTTGCCTCTAAACATTCACAAGGTGTAAAGACTTCCTCTTTTTTGTCTCTTTTTTTTCAACAGTACATCGTGAATAGTACGCAGTGAACAGTAACCAACTTTTTTTTTACTAAATAAATCACAACGAAAACAATGATCGAAAACAAAAATAACAAATTTGATTTTTTTTTTTTTACTCAAACAAAAACAATAAAACTGGCTCTTTTTTTTACTCAAATAATAAAATAAATTGTTGGAAAATAAAGATAGATGACTTAAAGTCTAGATCCAAGCTCTGATACCAACTGATGCGAACCCATCCAAGAATATATGTTGGGAATCCACTAACAAGTTGAAAACAACCTAAGAAAGCTAGAAATCACGTCTCACAATAGCAACCCGACTCGTACCAAG
>CAIGRS010211533.1:0-13876 GCA_903798395.1 Fraxinus floribunda | reverse complement strand
AAATGCAATTAAAATTAAAAATATAATAGTTATTGGGTCTCACTCGTCTAATAAAAGTCAACAATGACGACTAATTTTTCAATTTTAATTCGATTTTAATCTCTACCGAACGGGGCCTTATACTCTATTTACTTGTACATTATAGACCGGTAAAAAAATAGTCAAGACAAGTTTTACTTCTAAGTCCTTGTTTGGTGTAGATTAAAATTAATTTTTTAGTGAATTTTAACAAAAGTTGATGAAAAGTTTGGTAAGGTTTCATGAAATGTGTTATTAAAATTAATTGTTGATTTTGATTCAAATTTTTTATTAACTTTTAATTTATACCAAATAGAGTTTAAGTATTTATGGTTTATGTAGCCCGTGTTTGGTACGGATTAAAATTCGATTTTAATTCAAGTCAAAATCAAACAATCAATATTAACCACATTTTTCATGGATCTCACAATTTTCAACCACATATTTCAAAAACTTCTTATCATAATCTACTAAAAATTTAATTTTAATCTACACCAAATACCCTCATAATTTTTCGATAGAACACGACAATAAATTAATCTATTATTATTGTATTTATTTATTTATTTTAATAGAGAGAGAGAGAGAGAGAGAGAGAGAGAGAGAGAGAGAGTATGCTCTATATAATTAAATGCACTCACTATAAAGTGCGTGTTGGAGTATTTAAAAATTTTACTCTCTAAATTCATGAGTTTTACCGTAATCTATCATTTTATTCACTCATTATCACTTGCGATATTAAAGNGAGAGAGAGAGAGAGAGAGAGAGAGAGAGAGAGAGAGAGAGAGAGAGAGAGAGATTGGGTACTTGTCGCTGTCAATGGAGTGGGCATTATTTAATGGAGTACCCAACTGCAGAGGAGCGTCAAAGATGTAATGAACTAATTTTAACATACAAGAAAAAAATTGGAAAATCCAAAAGTAGTAAACGATGTCGTTGGCAATTTTGTCCCGCAGATAACGGGACTGACAAATCTCTGTTTACCTGTAAATGCGCTCAGACCATAGTTGAGGTTAGAGATTTCATTTTTTTTTTTGCCTTTTGATTGGTGTTGCAGCAGGCAGCATTGTTTATTCAAAAATTCTGCAGAAAATATTTTACAAGAAATTATAGAGATACTCACATGGGGTGTGGAATCCACTCCCATGTGTGAATTCTGATTCTATAGACTATTATTTAAAATAGTATATATAGCGCTTCTCTTGTTTATTTTGAGTGACCTTAAAAATCAAATTAGGATATCTTTGGGTGTTACAGTAACAAGCATTTGAATATATCTAACAATTGGAACAATAAAGTGAAATATGTGATACTAACTAAATAATTAACTAGTGTCTTTTTATGTGTAGGGCATTATTTTGTTCAACCAATGCCTCGAGCCATTTTGATATATAGTCGACTGCCATAAGTATGTATTGATTGAAGAATGATGGAAGGAATAGTCTCATGAAGTCAATACCCCAAATGCAATAACATTGATTTAAGATTTCGAACATCCTCAAGAAGTGTAGGTAAATAGAATCTTGATTGAAAAACCTTAGAATCAATCTACGTAGCACAAAAATGCCCTACACATGGTGAGGAATATCATTGCTCCAAGATTTCGAACATTTCTTCTTCTAGTGCATACCTTCTAATCACCTTGCGCGTGCGTCTTTTGGGTAAAGAATTGGATCCTCCCAAAAGTAGTACTTGATCACTAAGAAGAGTTTCTTTCTTTTCTTATGGTCGAAATCGGGAGGGGTGATATTGCTTGACATTTAATTGACATAGTCAACATACAATGGGGCTTTTGCCATCTCCAAAATCTACTCATCCAATAAATATTAATTAAGATCTTCAGTATCAATCTGCTTAGGCTGCTTCAATCTAGACAAGTAGTCGGCTACCAAATTTTCACGTCCTTTCTTATCATAATCTTCATATCAAACTCCCGAAGTAGTAGCAACCATATCAGCATCAATTTTACACTTTTTAGATAGCAAGTATTTCAAGGCAACGTGATCAATATAAACAATCTGTTGAGAAAATTTGTTCGCCGAATTAGATAACAAGTCTCCAATGAGAATACAAAAAGAACTCAAAAATATATATGTAAAACACAAAAATAATGATAGAAGAATAAGAAGAAAAGAAGTAGATTTGAATCACATAGAATATTGTCCTAAAAGTTTTATTTGCGCCCTCTCGATTAGAAGAATGCTAAAGGACCAACACACATTCAAGTCTAGAAATCGGGTTGCAATTAATATTATTGAAACCCGGATAGAAGGAACAAAAGAAGAGAATATAAAAAAAATTCTAAGTATATTTTTGTAGAATTTTGGGGCTATAATTTCAAGGTTTTAGATGAGAATTGTTGTTAACAAAATATGAATTCTATCTCTATCTATAGAATTCCTTCATATACTTTGTATGGGTGCCAACTTTTCAAAAAAAGATGAAAATAAAGGATGAAAATGTCCCATAATTGTCCAACTATTTTTTTTATTTTAATTTCTTTTCAACCACATTTGATCAATTTTCATTTACCAATATTTGAACAACATGTAACACAATCACCTTTGATCCAATGAGATATAATCGAAAATAGCCAAAAGGCAAACACTACAGCTAGCAAATTCTTTCTCAATAGTGGCATAGTTCAACTGCGCATCAATTAAAGTCCAGCTTAGATAATGAATTACATTGTTCAACTGCGAAAATATGCCTTGATAAGTACAATGCCTCTTATTAAACACTTATTCAAGCAAACCGACCTCCAACTTAAGATTATCGCCAAATTTTATCTCGTTAATTTAAGACAATCCACACAAAAGTTTTCACACGTGGAATCCCTGTTCTCATCCGTATTTTCCTAAAACAATAAAATCAACCCCAAACTATGCTAAATTTGTTATAAGGATAAGTAATTTATTATGGTTTGAATAAAGCTTCTATGTTCAATCTATCAACCTATCCACATATGAATCAACTCATAACATCATGTTGTCCAACTTAATTCTAGTGCACGTATAATATCAAGTCTTAATCAGTCTAGGATGCATCCTATTCACAGTTCATAAATCAATACTAAATCTCAAATTTAATCATCATGTCAGTCAAACTATCTAACGCACACAAGCACACAGCCTAAAACAAGAAAATATAATTTTTTTTGTTGAAAAATTTCAATTTTTTATGATTTTTATTTTATTTTCCTGTTATATACTAAAGCAATAATAAAAAACAAACACTCTAAAACACACAAAAAGTAAAAACTCAAAGTTTTTTTCACTCTCAAACTTAGAACCCTGTCCACATCCGTATTAATACTAAATTTTTCCCCGACAGCGGCGCCAAAAACTTGATCGTTTGATTTTCCGCAAGTGCACGGGATCATGAATAAGTAATAAAGTAGTTAATAGAGTGTCGAACCCACGAGAACTATATGTTTAATCGAGTTAAAATTAATTTCAACTTTAATCGAATAGTAAACACATTTTGTGATTTTTTTTTTTATATTAATCCCTAAATTATCAACAAACTAATGAAAGCAAGTAAATGTATTTTTCAAATATGTGAGATGAATTACTAAGATATCGGATCCCCCTTATTATTCAATTTTTAGTTGACAATTTGAAATCATTCATGTTAGTCAATGTTCCTAATTTAATTGAAAGTCTATCTCTCGATGAAAGATGCAAACATGATAAATACATTAACAACTACTAGAACACCTATTGAAATCATATAAAGCATAGACGTATATATCTATCATTTATCGAACCTTCCAATATTTATTATATTGTGTTTAAACTCTATTGTCTCAATAACAATAAAATCCGCTAACAAATCAATTGGTGATCAAGCAATTGAAAAAGAAACGATAAAAACGATAATAAACATCTATAAATCAACTCAAATTAAAGTCAAAATAATTAATTAAAAACAAAAAATATCATAACAAGGGTTCATCTCATTCCAACAATGTATAATACTAGTCTAGAATATTGAAATTACAAGAAATCATATATAAGTGAAAAGATATAACCCGCTTATGATAAATTGAGAAGATGGAAGGTGAATATTGAATCTATTCAATTGTTTTTTGATGAATCTCCACATGTGTCTATCTTCTTTGCCCAAAAATTAGGTTTGAATCTTCACTTGATTGAATTCTTGCAAATCCCCTTCAATTCTCTCACAAAAATTATGAATTCTCCTCCTTTGATGATAATAATTGATGAATATTGGAGTATAATATGTGCACGAGAGCTCTCTATATGTATTCTGCTGTTATCTATTTGCAAGAGTCGAAAATTGGTTGAAAATTACGTCCAAATTAACTTTCAAAAGAGTTCTAATCGAATAAGGAAAGTTGTCTTCGCGCTCGAAATTTTTTGTCTCTGCACACCAGTCAGTATTTTAGCCATAAAATTTTTTCCTCATATCCGATTGATACGATTCAGTGTGCGTTAGAAAGCTAATTCAAAAGGCTACAACTTTGGCAAAAATATGATTTTCCAATTCGGACTTTTACTATGCCAAAATTTCGTCTCAATATTTGGCTAAAAATTCGGAATATAACTTGTGCGATTGGAAATTGATTTTGATCATATTCCATTCATTTTTGAGTTCTAATTCCATCCAATTGTCTCATAAAAATCTTTCAAGTATCATCTTTTGATCCAAATCAACTATTGAATATTTTCAATTTGGTCCTTAGACTTTGAATTTTACCCTTTTCACCAACTTTCACTACTTTATTTCGATTCCTCGTTCAACCATTGAGTTTTACATATATAATTATAACATAAAATACAATAATTTAGGATCTATTTTGTAAAAGAACTACCAAATATCGATATTTTAGGACCCTAAATAAGTGTATAAAATAAACTTATTATTTATCTTGGTGCTGACCAAATACTACTCCGATTGCAGTCACTGGTGTAATATTATATCTGATCGCAATGCAAAATATATCTTTTTTCTTTTACAAAACAATAGTATGGAAAAATATTCCTAACAACTGATGCATAAATGAAAATTGCGTACGCAAGAGATGTTCTAGCAGTTTGGTGTCAAGTCAATTCAAGAATAATTTACAACTCAATTGTGATTACGGATTGTCCCTCTCAGAGATTAACAATACCGTACATAAATTGATAGGGGTCAAGTTGATAAATGTGGCATAGGATTCACATTCAATGTGGCTGTTGAATCCTATGAAATATCTCTATTAGATTTTTGGTTCAGTGCTCATTGTCAAGTTGCCACCATTCATTGGTTCTAGTATTTTTGTAGATCTAGGCATTGCAAATTGAGGGCCCTAAAATAGATTGACTAAGAAGGAGCGTAAAATTGATCAATTCATTACTCCAACATGATTTTCGTCAAGAATTAAAACCTCACCTTTCTCCTTTAAAGGCTTTGAAGGATCGTTTATTCTTTGAGAAGATACAACTTGAGCTTACTTTACTTTAATGATCATGCTATGTGTACATAGTATGATCCATAGGGATTGACATAATGACCACTGACCGACCCCTATTAGAGGGGCGCTATGATTAGAGGAGGCGCCTGGCCCCCACGCCCCTCTAATAGGGGGGCCAGTCAAAGTTTATGGATAATGTTATGTACACATAGCATTATCTTTACTTTAAAAAGGTTTGGCAAGAAGGAATTTATTTATTTATTTTTGGGGTATTTAAGTTATTGAAGTTAAGGGTTTGTTAGAATTATCTAGTGAACTCAAGAAGACCTGTACAATTATTCTCTTATGTTCTTATTGGTTGAGATACATGTTCACAGTGGGGCTCAAGAATTGATGTGTATTCAAATAATTGGAGCTAGCAATAGTTGCTATACTCATATTAGTGACGATATTGTTGATGTGATCAAAGAAGCAACGCCTATATGATCCTAGAAAAATTAGTTGTCAAGTTACGCTCATACAAATTGACATTGACGAATGTAGCTTTCCGTGTTGAATATCCAATGGTGTTAGAATTTTGGGGTTCGAATCTCACAATAACTACAATATTTTTCATAGTTCGGTCATCTCATAGAAAGATACTTTGAAAAAGTCGCATAAATTTCCATTTATGTAAAATCAGGTAAATGAACGGTGACAAATTGCAAACCAATCAAAAACCTAGTGGAGACTTAATAGGATTCAACAACCAGATTGAATGTGAGCTATTGCCTATCAATTTATGTACTACTATTGATGGATCCAACATCCAAGAGGGACAATTCTTGCTCACAGTGAGTTGTATATTATTCTTGAATTGACTCAACACCTAACTGCTAAGCCACCTCCTAAATTACATAAAAACCTTGTACCTACTCAACTGTTGTTTGAAATATGGCATTTGTGATGTAACCAACTAATTAAACTGAAAATAAAGGGACTTATCGATATTTTCCTAGTCTTTCCAACAACTTTTCATCCACAATTCTGTGGTCCTCACAGGTATTCGTCTTTCTTCCCAGAGAAGGACCTCCATTAGATACACCATGCTTAGACAGGTATGTTATAATCTAACTTCTTCAATTAACACAGCTATTTCTTCATAATTTGATTCGACAATGTGTCGATTAGCAAAATTAATTAAGAAGTGGAGTAATTGTGAGTCATAGACTTTGTTAATCAGTCCCAATGTTGGTTTCTTGATCACCTCAGAACAATGGGATTCCCATTGGATGGCCACTTGGACTCGGAAACATGAACGTGAGATTTGCAGCTGTGACTGCAGAAGCAGTACCTTATGCTTCTCACAGAATTCCTTCATCAAGTTATTCATCGTACTCGTCCTCTAATCTTGACACCGAGGTAACATCTCATTCTTGATTTCATCGTTTGAAAATGTGCATTTCCTTTTTCCTTAAAAAAAAAATCATATTCAACTCCTTATGTTTTTCATAGTCTGTCACAAGCTCAAGTGAAAGTAGAGTTGGCGTATTCAAGTTTATGTGCAAATGCCCTTTCTTTCCCCTTCGAATTAATTATGGTTCTTGAAAAACAAATGGGATCTAATATTTCAATATATTATTGCAATTAATCATTTAAATCTTGGATTCTTGCGAGTGATACTTGACAGACTTGCTAAACAATAGAGACAAATGACTGAATTTTACCAATGAGTAGACATAGCAGATATTATTTTACAGTGTTTCTTTCTTAACTCTACATTTTGGTGGCAATGTTTCTATTGTGATGTCTCTTATAGTCCACAGCATCCTTCTTCCCGGACCAAAGTGTATCGCTAGGGAGGCTAATTGGAATCAGGCCAGGGGACATAGGAACCATGCATTGCCCAAACACGGTCATGGGCCGACAACATGGGAGCCTAAGGTCTCAGCCAGATGCATCGAAGTATCCTCGAGATTCTCAGAGACTTTGTGTTCCACTGCTAAATAATGTAATAGGGAAGATGAGCAGAAGTAGAAGCTGCTCTAGGCATCGGAAACTTAGTATAATTCTGGATTAATGTTTTCGACTTACAAGAAACAGAGGAAAATGCCATTCTCCTTTTCTTTTGGTGCTACTTATATAAGGTTTACTTTTTTATCTGAACTTAGGGGTGGCAATGGAGTCAGGTCGCTCACGAGCTAAGCCTAGATTCATTTTTAACATCATGAGGCGAGTTGGTTTTGCCACCAAAATCTCATGAGTTTCATGATTCGGCTGGTGAGGCCCGTCTGTAATTATGTATTATTATTATTGAATTTTTCAAATGGATATTTCATGTTTATTAAGCTTGAAATCAAAACATTTGTATACTTTAATTTTTTTCATTCAAACGATCATATCTAAATATTTAAATAAAATTAAATAACCATTTTTCGCCTTTTCCTTTAAAAAATGGCTTAATAGCTTTGGCTCATCATTTGCCAAGCCAAGCTCTATTCGTGAGCCCAAAAGCTCAAAGCTTAGTGACTCGAAGAGTGTAGTTAAATGTCCCCCCTCATACCGGTTCAAGCCTCAACAATTTTTCGTAGGGTCCATAAGGCTGGCCTAAAAATATGGGGAAATTACATAAATGGACATTGTAAATGGCTTGAATTGAAATGCAAGTGTATTTGTAACCTTATTGCAACACTACAAAACCTATAATCTATTTTTTAGAATTCTACGTTAGTTGTCCATTGTAGGAAATACTAAGGGCATGTCTGGTAGAGCTTCTCAGGAATTTTAAGCAAAATTGTGACCGTTGTTGGAGGCAGAAAGTCAGTCCCATAGCCGCAATATTGGACCATTGGAAAAAGAAATTATCGAAGAAGCCCACATCCCTTAAGATAATGAATAATATGAAGGGCAAAAAGGTCATTACGTCATAGAATGGTCCAATATTGCGGTGATTAAAAGAGCAATGGTATTCCTATTCACTGCAACAACCATCATATATGTCTACATATTATTTGAGACAATATAATTACAAAAAATTAATGTCTTAAAAAAAAGTTGTCAAATAGGATGATTATTTCAATCGCTGATTATAAATAATATTATTATATTTTAACGAAAAGATAAAAACATAATATCTTTCCTCAATTTCATTATTTGGGGCTTGTTTGAGCCTCATTTTTTGTCCAAAAACTGCATTTTTGAATAGTGTATTGATGGGAAATATGTGGTTAAAAAATAAGAAAACAATTTAGATTTTAGTATAATATTATTTTATTAAAAATGTGTGGTTGAAATGAGATCAAAACACTATTCAAAAATGCATTTTTTCAAAAAATAAAAATAAAAAATGGAACTCAAACAAGGGCTTAATCTTTTCATTATTTTTGCATAACTTTAATTTATTTTCATCATTTGAAAAATTCAAATTTAGAGTCTATTTGAGCCACATTATTTTGGAAAAATGTATTCTGAAATAATAAATTGATGGAGAATGCATGATTGAAAAAGAAAGAAAAGTTATTAATGTGATGAAAAATATTATTTTATTAAAAAATGTGTAGTTGAAAATCAGTAGAAGAATAAGAATGAAAATTTTAATATGACTCAAACATATTATATATTTCGTTATTAAAACTAAATTTAATTATTTTGTAATTGAATAGTCATTTTTCGTGTATAATTGAATAATCATTTCTCGTGAGATTGATAACTCGGACTCGTTTGTCCACTTCATTACCCGACGCATACAATTACATTTCACATTTTTAGCGAATAACAAGTCAATATCATTTTTATACGTTTAGTGACCAAAATTCGACTACCTCAAAATTCAACGAGCAATTGAATTTTTTCTTAAAATTTAGTGAGCAATGGAAAGACACTTTCTTACGTGACAATTTGATAACGATACGATGAGCACATGTATATTCAGTTAGTTACTATACCAATTCCATAAAAGGGTATGAAATGAGTGTTGTGCCAGTAAATAACGTTCAATATTTGAACAAGTTGGCAAAATTTGACATTTTAAAGTTTAAACTTCGGCAAAGATGAGTGATTGTTAGTACAATTGATATAATTGGTCTAAAACCCCAATAAAACCCTACATTCGTCATCGGCGCACAAGATCTGTACTCTGCCACTTGCATCGTCTACGATGGCCGCTGTCGCCGCTAGGTCGTGCCTTCGTTCCGCCACCACATCCGCCCGAAGCGCTGCAGCCAGGTTCTCTGCTGGAGCCAAGCCCAGGGCCTCTACCTCTCCCTTTCGCCCCTCATCTCAAAGCCCCCTCACCGCTCGTGTTTTCAGGTTATACAAACGTATTTCACAAAGTATTCCAATAGCGAATTACGTTTTTACCGTTCATTTATATATCCACCACATATGTGTGTACTAGGTCACCGGTGGAGATGAGAAGTATTAGCGCAGTGTCGATGCTACCGTACCACACTGCAACTGCCTCTGCATTGCTCACTTCGATGCTATCTGTTTCTCCTAGAAGCCACGCTTGGACGCTCGAAGGTATTTTAATTTCGAAATATACCTATATGCAATTGTTTTTATGCACTTCTCTCGTCATAAGTTACATACCTATGTTTTCTTTTCGCTGCACAATATGTTTACACATGATTTTGACAAAGTAGACAGTCAGTATGATTTGGTGTTTATATTTTGTTAACTATAACCTTAATTTAGGTTTTCTTTTATTCTTGAGCGAAAATAGGTTTAAATTACTTGAGGGGATGTGAAAGCACCTGAGCGAGGCGGCTGGTATTTAGGAAAATAACATTTTTTTGTGCTTCTTACTATTTTCGAGGTTTTCGATTGGTCTTTTGTGATCTTCAACTGAAAAAGGAAGAAGAGACTTAATAGGCATGAGTCAATTATAAGTAGAGCATTGCATTTCAGTTATCATTTGGAAATATGTTTCTGATAGCTTTTGTTGATAAAAGTTGGCATCAAACTACTTCTTTGAGATTGCTCCTCCGAAACCTACCTTGTATTCTCTCAAATTTTGTGTTATCTTACTGGGTTTTCACATCTCTCTCAAAGTAAAAGAGGTGTATTTTTTTCTCGTCTTGTAGGGCAAGAGAGGACTAGATGAAGATCATAAAAGGAGGTGAAGTCATTTCATTTTTTGATTCTAACGGAGATAATGAAGCATTTTATGTCTATATTCTCCAAGATTAGGGGTTTGAAAACTCCATTTCAAAATATATCTGCTAATAAGATTTATTGAATTGAGTTAAGAAGCTTTATAGTTGAACACTTTTCTAGTGAGTTTGCTGAATTTAGAAAAGTAGTTTTTTTTTGTTTGTATCGGGGACAACAGCACAGAGGTTTTAGGCATAAGTTTTGTTGGATTTGTAGCTGAGTTTGAGAAAATAGTGGGTTATAATTGATCGAAAAAGAGTGGGAGCTTAGGACAGAAAAGAAGGTCGCAAGGGAGTTTTGGTATTCAGACATATGTACTCTATAGAACTTTCTTTGTATATGTAATAAAATAGTGGGTATGTGTATTTAATAGTTTTTATGGATTTCATGGAGCCCTTGCCCTGGTAAGACAAAAACTTCCAAATTGGAAGAAAATATTTAAATGTAGCTAATCATGCTACCTACAAACACTTGAAAACAAAAATTATAAATGTTGTATTAAAAGATTAAGAAAGACTGATTGCTAAGTGCAAGCTCGATGTGAATCCATCTTTATGTAAGTTGCTTTAAGCTAAAAATTTGGGCATTGAAATCAGTTTATTAACTTCTCCTGTCATGTCAGTTTTCAGAATCATGGTCAATAGATTATTACACAATCACTAATTTGGAATTCGAAATGTCAAAAAATCGTATTTGTTACACTAGGAAACATAAAGATGCAATCTACAACACTGTATACAAATGCTCCTCTAAAGAATTATTCTTTGGGGGGAGAGTAAGGGAAGAAGTGGCAAACTAGAGGGAGTAGCATTAGTCAGATGCTTTGCTTGCTTCCATTTCATCATTTATGATGGCCTTATAAATTGCCCATAATAGTTAGTCATTTTTATATTATACATTTTTCTGTAGCATATCTATATGAACTTTTAAATTGAGCCTGAGAATCTAAAGAATGCTCTAAATGTAATCGAATTCAACTCTGTGATTTGAAATTGTTGCTTAATTGTGAATCATCGACTATTATTTTGTTGTTGAAAAAGAGAAATTAGTTTCAACACCACCAGATCATATGGGTGACTTAGTCAAACATTTGAATTTGTCAAATTTACCTGTTTAGCTATGGTTTTTGCTTTAATCATATAAAGATCATGCTAATATGTGGTATTCGCTCAGATTGCAATGATGATGTATGATGACTGTTGGATGGTTCGAGCGAAGTTTTATTTACGTGGGCTCTAGGAGAATGCTGGATAAATAGTCTTGAATGAACTCCAGAGAGGATATTATCAATTATCTCAGTTGTCCTTGTCTTTAAATTGGACTGTTAAGTTGTGCTGAACAAAGCTAGTTGAGTTTCACATAAAAAAATGATGCTTCATGTTCATGGCTTGTTCATAAATTTGTTACACGTTTGAGCTCCTTGAGGAGCCATAGATTTTTATTAGTGCACATGTTACATGCAGTTGCGAAGTAATTTTTTGAAAAGCAAGTGGAGAATCCTTTGTGTATTAGCTATCTATTCATGCAATTTGTCCTTGAAACTGCATCTTTAAATAATTTTGAAATTCCGCAATTGCTAGCATTCCCAACTTTATTTTCTTGACTCTGGCTTTTGTCTGTTTAGGGTTGTGATTTCTGCTCATTGGCCGACTTTCGGATTGAAGATATCCAAATTCTCCTTTTTTTCCTTTAGCTGAAGTTTTTTGTATTCCTATTTATAAGAGAGAATAACATGGACTGGGTAATCATAGTGGTGTTTGTTTGCTTCTTGCTTGACTTTTAGCCATTGTTGGCTAAACTAGTTATTTATTTACGCTACTCTCCTTAAGAAATTTTCTTTTTCTTGTATTGTAGATGGATGATTGTTAGAATGTGTTAGAGATGCGGTGCATTTCTTCATAGTTCCATGGATGTCAGTGAACATTAATACTACTGCCAGAGATGTTATTCAGCTTTTATTGCAGTAAATTCCAATTGTTAAGCAATATTCTAAAAATAGGTTTCACTGATAACCTGGGGTTCTTTTCTTCTATTGATATTTTAAGTGGTTATGTCTTGGAAGTTTGCTTCATAACTTGAGAATTGTTTCGAGTGTCTTAAACGCAGTATTCATGTCTATGGTTTGGACTTGTTCATGGTTTGAGGCTATTGGCATGTATTTACTGAGGGTGTTGCTATAAGCCAAGTCTGATATCAGCATGCTTAAAAATTCGTCGCGACTTTGATAGGACAATTTACTGTTTTATTTGAAGAATTTGGTCTGATGTGATTTACCAAAATCCTGGGACAATCTTTTTTATATGCCAACTATTAAACAGTAATTAATAGTTAGCCCTATCACAGTGAATTAGCTAAATGGAAATTTTCAATACTTACAAGGTAGGCGTAAGGAATTTCAAGATTCATGTACTGAATCCTCTTTGATTACGAATTTCACAGGCTCAAAAACCTCGACACCACCACATCTAGCCTCATAATCCTTAGTGACAATTTTTGAATTCCGAAGGACCACAGTGTTACCTTGCTACGTCAAGTTGACTAGATGGATATGAATGTTACTCAAAAAAAAGTTGAACCCCAACCTTGAGGGCTCCCGTCCCTAGAGCATCGTGGAGGAGGTACATCTCGGAATGTGTCTCAGCAGTCTAGGGTACAAGAGTTGTTATACTAGTGTTCACAAAGAGTTCAATTCCAAACCTTGTTAGAGGCAGGAATCGAATCCTTACACTGCGGTTGTCAGTTCAGTTTAGACTACTTCACTCATGTCCTTTGCATCACTGACTATGTCCCGGGGGGCGGATATGAATGTTACTCGTCTCTAAGCAAGGTTGTGAACTTGCAAGACCGTTCATCATGGATTAAAAGAAAATTACTCATTAAAAAAAATAAAATAAAAAAATTAGACCTACAACATGAATATTGAGAACTAAAATTTGAAGTAAATTACAGTAAGACAATAATTTAGTGCTCTGATTGATCATTTTCGGATCCTTAGAGTCAATCAAAATATTGACCAAAAGAGCACCATGTACTTTGAGATCCTTGACTTTGTTGTTGAGTTCCTTTTGTTTGCAAGTAAAATTGTATTCTCTTTCGATATTACGCTATGGTCAATTTTTTTGATACATTTTGAGCTCTTAACATTTGGATTTGGTAAAATTGTTGTTTATCCTCCCTTCTTATTTGGAAAATTTCAAGGAGTAGATTTTCATTTTCTTCATTGGTAGTTTCAATAATTTTTTGTACTTTCTTCCTCCTTTTTCCGTTTTAGTTTTGGAAGGTGCTACACTTACTTCATGGGTTACT
>CAIGRS010211523.1:0-16275 GCA_903798395.1 Fraxinus floribunda | reverse complement strand
TATTGTCTAAGAACAATTTTAAAGTACAATACATAGTGATTATTGGAATATTTTACCCATTTTAAGATTCAACTACTCCAGTTTGACCCCGATTTTGAAGAAGAATATATTTTAAAATAGTGATTTTTTTAAAAAAATGTGAATAAAAAATAATGAAACATTTTGAATTTACGTATAAAATTATTTTATGAAATATTATACGATTGAAAAAAAGTTTTTGAAAAAATAGTCAGTCATTACCATGAAATTTTTTAGTACTGCAGAAATAACAGTAGTTCTTCACAACTCACAAGCATAACGAGCGCGCGCACACACATTTACAGCAAATAACGGTTAAATAATAAAGTAAAACACTCTTAACATAAAGAAGAGAAGCTTCTTTTTACTTCAGATTTGTTGCAAAATTGCAGTTCTTTGAAAAACTAGCCGTTATGATTGACTTTTATTAGACAGGTGGGACCCAATAACGATCATATTTTCAATTTTAATTGAATTTTAAGTTGTACCAAACATGCCCATTCATATCAATAACTCGATTTGAGGTGTCTACCATCTCATCACTTTTTAGTATTTTCAAAGTTTGTTTTTCCATGTGTCTATGTCTATTTCAATTTAAAGTTAACGATATTGATGACATGATTATTAAAATTACTTTGAAATTATATTGTCTAAGAACAATTTTAAAGTACAATACATAGTGATTATTGGAATATTTTACCCATTTTAAGATTCAACTACTCCAGTTTGACCCCGATTTTGAAGAAGAATATATTTTAAAATAGTGATTTTTTTTAAAAAAACGTGAATAAAAAATAATGAAAAATTTTGAATTTACTTATAAAATTATTTTATGAAATATTATACAATTGAAAAAAAGTTTTTGAAAAAATAGAGTCAGTCATTACCATGAAATTTTTTAGTACTGCAGAAATAACAGTATTTCTTCTTCACAACTCACAAGCATAACGAGCGCGCGCACACACATATTTACAGCAAATAACGGTTAAAAAATAAAAGTAAAACACTCTTAACATAAAGAAGAGAAGCTTCAAGCTTCTTTTTACTTCAGTAAACAACGTTTTAACGTCAAGCTATGACCCTTCTTCAAATTCAGCACAAACCGTTTCTGATTCTCGCCTAGGTACTTTTTTCTCATATGTATCCTTTGAAAATTTTCACGCACAAACACGTGTATATGCTCGTTTTTCTACTTGAACATTCGCGGATTTCAAGAAAAATGGCACTTTAAACGATGTTCGTTGTTTATAATATGCTTATGATTGTGTAATGGAAAAAGTGAAGGTTGGAGATTTTGAGGAGGTGGGGGTAGACATTGTTTTTGTTGTTTAATTCTTGTTATAAAGATTTTTGCTTTAGGTGAGGAAGATTTATGGATATTTCTCAATTCACTGGGTGCTAAATTGAGGGCTTCTAATATGACGATTTCCCCCCTTCCTTCTTCAGGATAAATCTGATTATTTATTCAATAATGTTTTGGAAATTGTAAAGTTAAGCTGAGTGAAAACTGCTAGCCACAGTAGAAAAGGATTTTATTTTAATACCTTCCATTACTTCTTTCACTCGGATTTAATGGTTTAGAGGCATCCTTTGTTCCCCATAGGAACTGGGGATTAAAAAAAAAAAAAAGAGCTGCAAGGTGTACGGTAGGATTCCTCGGTGGAAATCCCTCTAAGAAAAACTCCTATACAAGTGGGGTTTTTTTTTTCTCGCTCTTTCTTGTAAGCAGTTTGTTTTGACCGTGGAAGCTGATTAATATAGTTTATCTCTGCCTGGCAAAAGCAATGACCTATAACTTACCAGGTTTTCGAAAATGCAGTTCTTGCTTAAGAAATAATCGTCCATCCATCATCCTGTTCCCCACCCCATCAATTGATATTTGATATCAATTCCTAATTTGCCTTTTTAAGGTAGCTAGTTGAGCTTTTGCAACTAAATAAGTTTTTTCATTGCATTGTTTGAATAGTTGACAGAGTCTGGATGCTCATACATGTAAAAAGGGCAATGGCTGAAGTTACAACTGGAAGCAGATTCTAACTTGATCTAGATCAGTTGCTATGGCATTAATGCAGATGGACCTGCTTATTGCAGTTTTATCACTGGCAGTTTTGTATTCTTTCGTCTCACCTGATGCCCAAGGTATTATGCTAATTGTGACTTTATAAGTCATCAAACTGATGTAAAATATATATCATTTTATATCTTGCCACATCTTTCTTTCTGCCCATTATGAGTTCTCATATAAGTAAAAGAATGTAGAATATAGGGCTGGCCTGTGGAGTCTTTTTGGCTTTATTATCATAGGATGGGAACTATTAAGCGAAGAATAGGTGTACATAGAGTGAATGACCGGAAAGGTTTCATGAGGCAATTTCCTACGTCCCTTTCTCCCCTCTTCCTATCCGCAGAAATGGAATACATTTTGGTTTCTCATTCTTGCTCCACATTTTTCTCTTTTACCCATGTTGGTTTTTTTGTCCGGGTAAAGATTTTTAGGCCTCTTTTCTCAAAACCGAATGTGGGGTTTGGCATTGGCATTTTGGGTGGTTTGGCATAATTATTTTTGGCGATAATTCATATTCTTGGCATCTGTTTCAGGAGATGCACTGTATGCTTTGAAGGAATCACTAAATGCTTCTCAGCTCACAGATTGGAATCAGAATCAAGTCAACCCCTGCACTTGGTCCAAAGTTATCTGTGATGGTAATGGCAAAGTTATCACAGTGTAAGAAACTTCATGTTGAAAAATTTTCCTTCTCCTAAATATGTGTTTTCTTATATACCATTTCCTGAATGTCAGAAGTTGCTGCATTTAGAAAAGGTTTTGCATCTTCCTTGTGTAACTTCCGGCTTTATATCTGGTGCATGATTATCATTTTTGCTGATCAGTAAGATGTGATGCATGATCGTGTATTCGCAGGTCACTATCTAATATGGGATTTTCCGGAACCCTGTCACCAAGATTAGGAATTGTGACGACCCTGCAGACACTGTATGTGTAGAAGTTGAAGCAATACAGTTTGTTGCCTCTGTAAATTATTCTAGTTTTGGTTACCATAATTTGGCATGCAGTTTCTCTCAGTTCAATCATTGTTTGCTTATCTTTGATGAGAGTAAACATTGAGTAGGTTGTTATATTTTGGTTTGCTCTTATTGTCCTTATCTATTGAGATGGAAAAGAGTATATTTTCAATGAAGGATACTCTTGAGAGAATTGTTTTATTATGAGATTTTTTTCTGAATTGATAACAATTTCTCACGATGAATACTCTTGGCCTCTGCATGTTTTTCTATTATTGCTTGGATTATGCAAATCCACGATATATGAGTTCCCAACAAAAAAAATCTTTCCGAATCTATGACATTTAGAAAAGTAATCTGCTTAAATGAATTTAATATTCCAAACCAGATACTGTGAAGCCTAAATATTTTCCATAGCCACAGAGAGGGGTTGTCCAGTCGAAAAGTTTGACATTGATGAACTATTACTCATTATGAAGTACTTTTGAGTTCATCTTTTGGTAATCCGGGTGACTAAATTCGGTCTTGATATATGAAGTTCATTATCAATTGATTTTTAAATAACTCGTGAGGTAGGCCTTCAGAACATGTATTAATCTATTAAATGGAAATCATAAACAATTACTCCACTTTTAAGTTTCAGATGTTTATCCTTGGACACTCATCTGACTTTCCGAATCTATGACATTTAGAATATATATGAGTTCCCAACAAAAAAAATATCCTGTACTCTCAGAATTTTGCTGCTCAAGAATTGATCATTATATATAAGAGATCCTTGGACACTCATCTGGCTTTCCGAATCTATGACATTTAGAAAATTAATCTGCTTAAATGAATTTAATATTCCAAACCGGATACTGTGAAGCCTAAATATTTTCCATGGCCACAGAGAGGGGTTGTCCAGTCGAAAAGTTTGACATTGATGAACTATTACTCATTATGAAGTACTTTTGAGTTCATCTTTTGGTAATCCGAGTGACTAAATTTGGTCTTGATATATGAAGTTCATTATCAATTGATTTTTAAATAACTCGTGAGGTAGGCCATCAGAACATGTATTAATCTATTAAATGGAAATCATAAACAATTACTCCACTTTTAAGTTTCAGATGTTTACTGTAAAGTGAACGAAGTTTATAAGGGACTTCTGAATGGCACTTATCTTGGGACTCACTATATCTTTTTTCCTTCAACATTTTTTTGTCAGAAAACGGTGATTTTTTTTTTTTTTTTTTCAAGAACTCAATCTTTGGAATAAATGTCTTTATTTAAATTAAGTGGAGAATATACTTAACAAACATAAAATAAAAATACCGGTGTTGTCATCATGCACTTGAGATGTCTTTGCTAAACCGATGTCTACTGCAGATCATTGCAAGGAAATGGCATAACTGGTAAGATACCTGAAGAGTTTGGAAATTTGACAAATTTGACCATGCTGGATCTCGAAAATAACCATTTAACCGGAGAAATACCAAATTCCCTTGGAAACCTGAAGAAGCTCTCATATTTGTAAGCATTCTGTAAGAATTTCATCAGCATATTCCCCATTTTAATTTCTTCAGAAGTAAGATGTTGTTCATGCTAGCAGGATTTTAAGTCAAAACAATCTCACAGGATCGATTCCTAAATCACTGTCAAATCTTTCGAACTTGGTTAGCATGTAAGTGTTTAGTCTTGTATGATTAGTATATTATGGCAACTTTACAGAGCCTTATTGCCCCTCCAATGGAATTTTTTACTTTAGGCAATAAAGTCGTTCATGTCTATCTATTTTGCTTTATATGGCACTGATGAAACTTTTTTTTTTTGCAGCCAGCTTGCTTCGAATGGTCTTAGTGGCCAAATACATGAGCAATTATTTCAGGTTTCCAGCTACAAGTATGGACTCTCTCTAATATTTACATGTACATATAAATAAACACATAAATGTATGTGTGCGTGCGTGCGTGTGCACATGGATGGGTGATACTGCTGCTTGTGATATCAATTGTTTGTTATCACCTTTGCTCTTCTCTACCCAGTTTTCTAGATCGAACTATCTTTAACTTAAGTTGCTTGTTTCAGTTTTACAGGGAACCACTTGAACTGTGGCATCAGTTCTGCCCACCTTTGTGAATCTAATGATGGAGGTAAATGTAGAAACATTACATTCTGAAAATATGCATCATATATGCACCTTGTGAAACACTACTGCTTCTGTAGGTTGTAATGTCAGGAGGTCTGAACAAAGGAGCTGTACAAGTGAATATGTGTGTTTCTTCTTGAAAATGGAAAATAAAACCTCAAGAAGATTGAACAAGTGCTTCAAATAAGATATAAGTAATTTTTTTGCATTAAAGTCATAGATTGCGTCTTTGCAGGTAAATCACATAAATCAAAGACTGGTGTAATTGCTGGGGTTGCTGGTGCCCTCCTTGCTATGCTTCTTCTTGGAGGTTTTCTCCTGTACTTTATGTGGAAGAGTAGGCACAAAGGCTACAGGCGTGAAGTTTTTGTAGATGTTGCAGGTTTGTGTTGCTTATTTTGATAATCTTAAATAATGTAGAAGACTAAATTTGAATAAATAAACGTGTGCCATTTCGAACAACTTAAGCTTTTAGATGAGGTGGTTAACATGGTATCAAAACAAGCAAAGTTCCCATGAGTTTCACTGTTAGGTACCCATTTATAAAAATAGTTCACATTGCAAACCTTTAATGAAAAAATAAACTCGATCCGCAATGGAGGGGCTTGTTGAAGACATACTTTAAATAGATGTACACATTCTCTCTTTAACAGCTTAAGCTTTTAGACAAAATGGTTCCAAATTCCAACTGATACAAATACCACGAGATTTCCAATGTACTTGTTCCCAGTCATGTCTCTTGAACTGCTGGTTGTATTGAGAAAAAACAGATATTTCCCACAGTAATCTGTCAATTCAATTTTTTATTAGTTTTGTTTATGCACTTGATTTACACCAGTTGTCTATTGGAATTCGGAAATATTTTTTCAAATTTAGGAAATTCAAAGTACATTTGATCTGCTAATTTTGTTGATTTTTCCTTTTTGATTGCACAGGTGAAGTTGACCGAAGGATTGAATTTGGGCAGTTGAAAAGATTTGCATGGAGAGAGTTGCAGCTCGCTACAGACTACTTCAATGAGAAAAATGTTCTTGGACAAGGAGGTTTTGGGAAGGTTTATAGAGGAGTGCTTGGAGATAACACGAAAGTTGCCGTTAAACGTTTGACTGATTTCGAGAGTCCTGGTGGAGATGCAGCATTCCAGCGTGAAGTTGAGATGATAAGTGTGGCTGTTCACAAAAATCTTTTACGATTGATTGGATTTTGCACTACACCGACAGAACGCCTTCTAGTTTATCCGTTTATGCAAAACTTAAGTGTTGCCTCTCGTCTACGAGGTATGTTGTATTACAATCATAATCCATCATAGCAGTTGCAGATCCTATAATTTATTTTCATGAAAGTCAACCCATATATTATTAATGATCGATTTACCATTAAGGAGATATACATATTTGAAATCTGCTTTCTTTCTTTGACCGAATATGGCTGATAAAAAAAAAAGGCGTGTCTTTTGTAAATCTTATATGATATCTATCTATTGGAAATACATTAATTTAAATCGTTTTTATTTTTCTTATAAGCCCTTTTATTTTTTTAATTAAATATGAAAGCAAAATGCAGGGGAGCAAATTACCTTGAGATGCTCATAAACCCTTTCAAATTTAGCAAGAAGCCTCTAGTTTTCGTATGCTTAGGGTTTAACTTAAGTTAGATTAAAATTGCAGATTATGGATTTCACTAAACCTGTATGTATAGCATTGTGAAAAATAATTGTTTCTGGTAATTTTCATCCCCAAAAAGTAACTGCACAAGATTGGTGCAAGTTGAGTTTCGTAATTTGTTCATCTCTACAGCTTTTGAGATGATTTATTTTTTATTTAGAAATTGCAGTAGATTGATTTTTGCATGCACTTTCAATCTTCTTAATAATTATTTTGAATTATGATATAGAGCTCAAACCTGGGGAGCCTGTTCTCGATTGGTCTACCAGAAAACATGTGGCATTAGGCACAGCACGTGGATTAGAGTATCTTCATGAGCATTGTAATCCTAAAATTATTCACCGAGATGTTAAAGCTGCTAATGTCTTGCTAAATGAAGATTTTGAAGCAGTCGTCGGTGATTTTGGCTTGGCAAAGTTAGTTGATGTGAGAAAGACTAATGTTACAACTCAAGTTCGTGGTACAATGGGTCACATAGCTCCTGAATATCTGTCGACTGGAAAATCATCAGAAAAGACGGATGTATTTGGCTATGGTATCATGCTTTTAGAGCTTGTAACAGGCCAGCGGGCTATAGACTTCTCACGCTTGGAAGAAGAAGACGATGTTTTGCTGCTTGACCATGTAAGTTAACAATGACATGTTATTTGCATGTCTTTAATTTTTTTCGTGCATGCGCGTGCCCACATGCATGTGCGTTTCTTTATGTCTACTATATGTTTTTATGAGTATATTTTCATCAACCTATCTGTCTGCTTATGTACATGTTTACATGCATCTACCTACACTAACAGTTGGACATACTTGCATCAAAGTTCATGGGATGATGGTGCTATGTGGGGATCAATGGGTTTCCCTCATTGACGAGTTGTACCTGTGGCAAGTTTACGAGTGGTAAATCGCAGTTTCTGATGGACTTCATGTGCACGTGGCTATGGTGGTGGAGGGGTCTAGGTCACGAATGGTTGGTCTGTCTTTTGTTGTACATTTTACATTGGGGTGGTGGCGAGTTTTGGTGGAAGTGAAAATGGTGCCCATGATAGTAGTAGTGGCTTCAATGTGAGTTGCGGGTTTTGTGGAGCCTAATTATACAGTTAGAGATGGAGCTCGGCTTGGCCCTTAGACACCCGAGCTTGACTCATGTCCACAAAATAGGCTTGGTTCGCCCATTTGGCTCGTGGGCATCATGGTCAGAGCTGAGCTGTCCATGAGCCAACGAATTAACTCGTTTTTTTAAGAAATTAATGAAACATGCCCAAAAACAAGCAGGACCATGAGCCCAAAAAACTAGCCGACTTGTGGGCTCGAGAAAAAAATTGATCTTAGCTCTGCCCATGGCTCGTCTCAATATGAGCCAATGGACCGAGCTAGGACAAGCCGAGCTAGCAGCTCGTGGATTGACCTCGTTTCCAACATTATGCTATGGACTTGTAAAGGGGCTGTTTTTTCTTGTGAGAAGACCTTGTCATCTCCTCCATTTTTGTGAAAATTCTGCAGCAGCAAGTGGACGTTACTCTGATGTTGCGGGTGAAGCACTTTAACTCTGTGTTCTTTGTTCTTTGTTCATTTTTGGGGTTAGGCTAATGTTATTTAGTTTTAATGAAGGATAGTAGATAGCAAGGTAGGAGAACTTTTACTTGCGATACTAGTTAAGAATTAAGCAATTATTTCTACTCTTTCCAAGTTCCACTGATATGTTGGATATTTTTTAACTTCCTTTGTTCCTCAATTAATCTGCTGTACATTGCCTTGAAGGTTAAGAAACTGCAAAGAGAGAAAAGTTTGGATTCTATCGTAGATCGCAACCTAAACAAAAACTACGATATCCAAGAAGTCGAGATGATGATTCAGGTTGCATTGCTCTGTACTCAATCATCACCGGGAGATCGCCCAGCAATGTCAGAGGTCGTCCGGATGCTGGAAGGAGATGGACTTGCAGAGAGGTGGGAAGAATGGCAACACGTTGAAGTGACACGGAGGCATGAGTACGAGAGATTACAGAGAAGATTCGAATGGGTAGACCACTCAATTCACAATCAGAGTGCTATTGAGTTGTCGGGAGGGCGATGAGCTAACAGATATAAACCAAACAAGTTTATCGATTTCTATTAATAGGTTGTCTGATCAGCCAAGCTTGGTTTTGTCCCATATCTCAGCAACTAGTTGTGTACCTGTGCTTTTTGCCCCTTTTTTTCCTCCTTAGTTATGTTGTGTGATAGTTACTCCTTTTTTTCGTCTGCTTATTCGATAATGGAACATTTTGCAATTTTGAAATTTGGTGATATTTCCGTGTGCATTTGACGTAGTGTAACTATCTCGAATCACAATATTCTTGAACTGAGAATTGTTATGATAAATCATTTATAGTTTAGATTCAATATTTACTATCAGAAACTATTTTTGTTGACCCCGTTTTTTGTAGTGGTTACATGGACAACAAATGTCGGGTTCACGAAAGCAAATTTCAACATGTTTTGACTGAAGATTCGGACGGAAAAGGATGTCATTTATGGACTGAGAGATGCTTTACGATGCGAGACAAATATATTCAAGCACTGACAATATGATCAAAGATGAATGCATATAAACAATCATAAATAACTCAATTAAAGTATATTAATCTAACTCAAGCAAATAAATATGGAATAAGTAAGAGAGAAGATTGAGTGTGGTTTGCCACCTTTTACCATAGGCTGATGATCGTGACATTTATTATTACAAACTTTATATCAATCATTCCTAAAGATTGCCTGTAGATCCTCTAAAAGACAACAAGGGCTTTAACCTAAGGGAGCTTCGGATTGGAACCAGGACTTCAACCAAAGGGAACTTCATGTTGGATGTCTTAGGTGTGAAGAATTTCGACTTCTTCTTTGACTTCTTATATATGCTTAGGCTTTAGAGCATTAGGTATTTAGATAGTGCTTCGGTTTAATGTTTCATCTACTTGCCTATGCTTCGGCTCCAAGACTTTTGCCACTTAACATACTAACATAGTACTCCGGCTTCTTCTTGAGCTCCTATTTTGAGGTGTAAGCTTCTTCTTGAGCCTCCATTTTGAGACGTAACAATTTTATCTCTGTTTCTAAAATTTCACAACTTTAATTGGCTTTCTTTGAAGTTTAGCTGTATGCATATTCTTATTACAAATTAAAATATGCAATTTGACCCGGGCATTTTGGACAAGACTCAGGTTACGATCTGGCCCACTTTAGCAGCAATTGAGTTTCTGAACAAAATCAAAATTCAAAATTAATTGAATTTGAACCTCCATATGTCAAGATTGATTGAACATTCTCAACACATATATTGCTCGTGAGACGGTTTATCGACTGAAACAAACTAAAGCAGACCTCAATAAATACATGTTACCGCAGATTTAAGCATATATGGTTTAAAGAGAGCTAGTCGATGGCACAACACGTTCTCCTTTACCGGACTGGGAAATTCCCTTTGTACGCACCAAAACTGAAAATAAATGTGTATATAATCCACAACGATGTAACAAGCACGCGAAATTACACACAGATCAGTTTGAAACAAATTGAGCTACAATTAAAAACCTTACACCTGGTATCAAAAACTTGAAAAGAAGAAAATGGATGACAAAAGAAAAGGTCTAGTGAAACTCATGTCGATTCCTTGGCTTCTGCTGCTGCCTCCTCTTCTTGTAATTTCTTAAGAGATGGAGGAGGTCTAGGAACGATGCTTTTCTTCCATTTCCGGTCGAGCTTTCTTGACAACCTCTTGTTAATTCCTTCCTCCAACTCTCTCTCCCTCCTCACAGTAAGCATACGGGCAATCTGTTTTCAAATTAGAGATAATTTGTTCAAAGACAAATAAGTGAGTAAACTGGCAAACAAGAGAGAGAAAAGTGAGCTTAAAAATTAAATCATAAAAGAAAGTAGCATGCAAGTGGCGTCTGATTAGGGAGGGATCTTGAAGGGATGACTTAATAGAATCAACTCTAGTAAATCCAAGGATTCTAATAAAAAAACATAACCCTTTATCCTTCCTCAAGTGAAGAGAATCAAAGAAGCAAGCTTCTCAATTATTTACCATGTAAGCCTTATTCAACTTGACGTTAGTCTTCTAAATGTAAAAATATCAGAGCAGTCGAGGCTGCACTAATTTCTCTGTTCAATATATTAGAACTTGGACGTGTGGTTTGAACAAGAAACACACACGAGCCTAAAATGAGTGCAGTATTTGGTAGTATTTTGTATCATGTATACACAAGAAGTCTTCACATATGTAGAATTCTACAGGCAACATGTTTAAGTTTGAACCACAAACAGCAACTAAGTATGACTAGAAACTCCATATAAAATCTTTCATTAACTAATAATCTTAACTAAGAAATTTTCTCTGTTGAAGCTGATATCAGTATATCAGTACCAGTGTGCATCCAGCTCATGTCCTTGCATAGGGAAAGACACTAGTGTTAATTGAAGTACTCAATATAAGAAATTAGTTTGTCTCCTCCCTTTTTAAGTATAACTTATAAAGAGGTGTTCAACATGATACGATTAAGGTTCTAAGTTCAAGTCTCACCCCTTCATATTTATAAAAATGCCCACTTATCAAGACTTTTGATGATGAAATGGAATCCGTCCTACACGTGAGGGAGAGTATCGATAACAAAGCAATTGTCTGCTCTGTAACAAACTCATGCTTTTAGACAAGGTAGTTCTCATCAATAAAAAGTATCCAACATGGAAAGTAGTATTTAAGTCTATATACAATATTGCAGCTGCTTAACATAATTCTGAGAAGATAGACTGAAGAACCATTTGCTACTAGAAATTTTTAGTGAGAACCCTATACCCGTCAACTTCTGTACTTATAATGAGACATCAGACGAGCAACAAAATGTAGAAGCATGTCAACAAACTCGAGAATATCAAGCACCTTATCTAGAAACAATAATTATTCACAACTGCAGATTTAAATTAGGATTTTATTCATACCAATCGGGGAAAAAAAAAACTGAAAGAATAGAGTGCCAACAGCTCCAGAACTCCATCTAAACATTTTATGTATTTAAAGTTCAAATCTTTCAAAGTGTCCAATCTTTCTTCATTTCTCAATCACACTACCAATTTGCCATTAAAAATTATCAATAGCCAGACAAAATTCAGTTTTTAATATATGTAGCTTCACAATCTTTTTCTTCATGTCATTTCACTTCCCAAATGGCCAAATCCCAACCTCAAAATCAATTGAAAACCTGAAAACATCAAAATTCAAGCATTGTGACAACTTAATTAATTAAAATCTGAAGTCTACTTCCCTTCTATTCAAACAACAAATTAAGACAGACTAATCTTCTTTACAGAGCAAGATTTTAACTTCTTTTTCTTTCGGAAGAGTGCTGTCTAATATTCTATATCAAGCATGCCATAAAACTAAGAATGGTAAAAGAAGTCAATACACATTCACTTAAAAAAGGTAGAGAGTACCCTTTTGCGCATTCGGTGAAACTCGCTCGACTTGAACTCGTTACGAGCGGAGCGTTGAAGGCGGAGCATGAAGAGCTCTCCTTTGAGGTCGACAATCTCATCGTTAAGCTGTTCAGTAGTTTTGGTTCTGATTTCTTTCAATTCCTCTTCTCTTTTCGCCATCATAACCACTGTAGAAGAAGAAGTGTGTGAAATCCGAGTGGACAAGGCGCTGGGTGGGCAGTAATGCGCAATTCGAATGCCATTAAAGGAGGAAGAAGAGGGCTTTGAAATGGCCGATTTTGAAGGGAGAGAGATGGTACAGGGCGAGGCTATGGAGAAACTCGTCATCTTTTTCTTGATTACGCTATCTGCCACTAACTCTCCTCTCTTGCCTTATGCCCTCTTGTAGATAAGGAGTTTCTTCTTACTATGTTTGGTTGAGTTCTGTTCTTAAAAAAATTGCTTACAAGCAAATACTATAATAAGTTTAAATTGAGTATTGATTTATTAAGGGGGTGTTTCAGCCACATTATTTTGGAAGAATATATACTAGAATAGTAGATTGATAGAGAATGTGTGGTTGAAAAAGAAAAAAAAATTATTGATGTGATGAAATATATTATTTTACTGAAGAATGTGTAACTGAAAATGAGTAGAAGAATGAAAATAAAATTTTAATGTGTACCAAACATGGGCTAAAAGAAATTGAGGTAAAAGATTTAAATCAAATATTCGATTCTCTTAATGGGTGAGAGAATTTCTGAAAGAAATGGAGTTTTAAAATAGTAGAAATTGTATGAATAATATTTATCATCGTATTTAGTTGACATTGAATGATAGATCCAATAGAATTAAATTAGGGAAAAAATAAAAAATCGGGTGTATAGTTTACACCAATTCACAATTCAGTTTTATAGTTTGAAAATTCAAAAAGTAGATTTGTTTGTTTGTTTGTTTTTTTTAATATAATATAATAAATCCACCCCACCTGCATCACCCCTATCGCTCCGGGGACTATTCCGACGACCATTTTGACAACCACTCTTCTCCGACGATTGTTCCGACGATCGTTCCAACGACTGCTCCGATTTCGACAATTATTCCGACGAACATTTCGGTCACGAATTTACAATTTAGGTAGTTACATATTATTTTTCAGTCATGGATAATAATTTTTATACGTCACATATTATTTTACGGTCACAGCTTAAAAATTTTGTAGGTCACAATTATTTCGCTTGTCATATATTTTAAAATTGGTTGATCACATATCAAAATTTATAGGCACATAGTCACATATTTCAAATTAGTTGGTCACAGATTATATAATTTTTAGGTCACAGATAACAAAATGGTTGGTCATGAATTATATTTTAGTCACAGATTATAGAATTTTGGTCACATACGCCAGATAGTGGGTTACATACCACCGCCACTTGCGACCATCCTCACCTCGACACCACCACAACAGCACCAACNATAGAATTTTGGTCACATACGCCAGATAGTAGGTTACATACCACCGCCACTTGCGACCATCCTCACCTCGACACCACCACAACAGCACCAACGCCACACCACCACCACCAATGAAAGCCGCCACCCCACGATGCCACCCTAACAGCACCACCACCAACAAAACTGTCACCAACAGATTTAACAAAAAATATCACAAACCCACAACCAAATCCACTACCATCCCTGTCTCCTCAACAACACAGACATCACCGTCACTGCACATCACAACCACAACCACCACCACCACCCAATTACAAACACCACCAGAACTTGCTACCACCAACCCGAAATCAAAATCCATGGCCGACAGAAATTAAATATGAGCAGCGAAGAAACACTAGATCCACGTCATCGCCACTACAGTCATCGAGAAGCGCGCACAGCGACTGAAGCATGGTGGAGAGAGAGATCCAGATCGTTGAGGAGACTTCCTTCACAGTCCCACCTGGACTTACCGCCGTCAATAGACCCACAAATAGCCCCACAGTCGCCGATAGCAGTAAACGATAACGCCACCAAACAACCACACAAAAATCGCCTCCTACCAAACAATCCCCAATCGGCGTTCAGTTGTCCGAGGGGATTTTCCTTCTTGCTCATTCTTCTTTCCCCCAAACCATATGGTTATGTTTACTTGGTAATTTTTTCATTTTTCTTCGATATCTGTTGTAATTGAAAGCTCCTCTTTAAGGACATGAACTCATTTTCAAGATTCTGGATTCTAAAGCTTGTTGATTCATAGTCCTTTTTGGGGAATTCAGAACTAAACTCGGAACGGACGATGTCAAATCTTTCTACAGCCAAGAGCTTAGTGGCTTGCTCCCTCCTCCTTCACTTCCTTTAATATATGGCGTTAGGCTCTCTCCTATATTTTAGCTTTTGGAATTTGTATGTCTAGAGCGTAGTGGGAGCTCTTACCTACTGTAGTAGGGCGACGACGATGTCTCGTCAGCTCTCACAACGCCGACTGTGAGAGGGAAACACAGCAGGTAGCCACTGCCGACTCTCACATAGCCGGCTGTAGGGGGAACAGCAGCGACGATGTCGACTGTCGCTGCTAGACTCTTACATCAAGCAGTGTCTTCGGCGGTGGGCACTTCGTCGACTAACGGCGGCTAAGGGTGAGGGTAGAGAGAGAGAGAGAGAGAATATGAAGAGAAGGAGAAGAACGATGATAGAAGAAAAATGATTTAGGGTTTGTTTGAGATTAGGTAGGGGTAGGTATAATATTTAATTATTAATTCAATACCTGATTTTTTATTAAATAAAGTTCACACCTGAATTTTGAATTTGAAAAATTAAATGCCTGAATTTTTATAATTTCCCATTAAGTTACTTGTACATCATCCTAGTTGGCAAGATGTGATTGGTGACAAATCTATTTTTTTAATTGTCAAATTGTAGCGAAGTGTACACTATGATGTACACCAAACATGATTGGATCCAATAACATATATTTCCAATCAATCATGCTACACGTACATTATTTTTTACATCACCATTTATACTCTGTCACGGAACAACACATCATTGACGGTTTTAAAAACTAAACAATTTTTCCTTCAATCATCTTTTAACATTATTTCAAATGTCAAAGTAAATGTACACTTGAAGTGTAGATATATCATTTTTTATTTTAGATTTTAGTACATTTACATCAAGATTTACGTAATGTATTACATAATTCGCATGATACTCTATCATTTATCATTTTAAAGCACAGTTAACATTTTTATCCAATCTTTTCCCACCACATCATATTATGTAATTCATTATCTACATTTTTTTATGTACAAGTATCAAAATTCTTATTTTTCATACATGATTGGGCTTTAGTTCGATCAACACCAGCTCATTAAAACATATGAGAAGCATTTAATACTCTTTCGTGGACGTGTGTGAAAGGGAAGGATTTTTGCACACTTGCACTTTCATCATTGAACGAATTCACAATTTTTCTATAACTAATTCTTTCTAATCCTCGGAAACATTTTTCTTAGACACGTTTGATATAACAACCATCAGATTTTTATTTTTTTTTATAAATTTTGATAAAAAATATTGAAATATACAATTAAAAATTGATAAAAGTTGCAGATCTCATGAAATATATTATTAAAATAAATTGTTGATTTCAATTTAGATCTTATCTAGAATTTAAGCTATAATAGACCGGAACTAAAATTTAGAGTTCCAATTTTTTTATGGAAATAATGCATCCGAAATAGTATTTTTTATGGAGATTATGTGTTTAAAAAAGAAGAAAACATTCTGTATTTGTATATAATATTATTTTATTGAAAAACGCGGGATTAAAAATAAGAGATAAATATAATTCACGGTTCTGGTTTACATTTGTATTTTATTTACACATGATAATAAAATGGGTAAAATTTCTTGTACACAAAGTTTGTACATTCCCCTCAGTCTCACAATAGGGGTCGCTTCAAAGAAAAAGAAAAAAAAAAAGGGGGGGGGG
>CAIGRS010211486.1:0-14821 GCA_903798395.1 Fraxinus floribunda | reverse complement strand
TGATTGTTTATGCTTTTTTTCAATTTCAACATCATTCCAATGTCCTTTTTTCGAACTTTATTTTCTTACAATTTTTCATTTGATTCGATATTTAACGATATGAATATTCATTTGGATCGATTTAAATTTTTTTAAAAAAAAACTTAAAATGTGATAAAAATAAATATATTGTCGATTAAGTTTAAATATAAAAATTATCTTAAATTATTAAATATAAAATCATAATCGTTAATTTTTCTTTTCTACCCAACCCTCAACCCCCACACTCACACCAATTTCTCTCAATTTCATTTTTATTTAGTTTTTACGGTTAAAAAATGTAAATTTATTGCGTCAAAATGGATATTGAAGGAATTTAATGATTTTCAGAAGAATCATCCTACATAATGCAGTGTTGATAGACAAATATCTTCTATGAATTGTATTATTTTAGTACTTTTTAAATGGATTTAATGTTTAGTATCATTAGAACATGTTGAAAANAATGGATATTGAAGGAATTTAATGATTTTCAGAAGAATCATCCTACATAATGCAGTGTTGATAGACAAATATCTTCTATGAATTGTATTATTTTAGTACTTTTTAAATGGATTTAATGTTTAGTATCATTAGAACATGTTGAAAAGATATTCGACGAAATTTATAAAGTTGGTGATTGATTGTTATTCTTTTTGTCTATATGATGGAAGTTTTCGTTGTGTCGTGGTTTTAATACTGATAAAGATATTTAATTTGTCCTAAATTTTGCATTGTATTATCATTAATTAATTAATCTTGACTACATACGTTTTGCATAGGTATTGGTAAAGAAATTAAATATTGGTGCAACTGATACATGTAATTAGATATTCTATGAGCACGAGATAAATAAGACATAATGCATTACCTCAATAGGTAGAAAAAGGAGGGTTGAGTTGAACTTCATCATCTCTTTAACAGGGCATCAACACCTAATCATCTATCTCTTATCTTTTTTAAAAAGAACAGAGAGACCTTCAAATGCAAAGTTTAGAAAATAAATTTTGAATCAAATCTTTTAATATTATTTTTGTTACCTATCATCATTTCAAGTGTGATCATGGAAATTTTGTATAATGGAGAGATCATTTTCATCCTATCCTCGTGGGCGGGATTAAAACTACAAACCAAACATACACTGGTTGTCGAGCCATATATAGTCCACTAGCCTCTCGTAAGGCTAGTTGACCTTGACCAAGTCCTATTTTTGGCTAGCAGGGTTAATTTCGTTACGTTATTTTTCTTCTTACCTTTTGACTTTATTTTTTAATTGATTTGAGAAGCTATCTCTACCAACTAGGGTTGGGAGTGTGTTAGGTTGGGTCCGGCTTTTACTCAACCCAAATCCAACCCAATATTACATATTCGTTTTGGTATAAAATCAACCTAACCCATTCAACTTCGATCGTGTTGGGTTGGGCTGATCGGTTTATGTTGAAATTAATTGAATTTTAATTGGGTTAAATCATTAAATGTTGTATTTAATGATGTGGGTCATTGCAATTAATTTGGATGAATTAAAAAGTCTCCAATATAGGTCCATATGTTGATAAACTCATTTTAAGTGTCTTATATATAGTAAGGAATCTTACATCGAAAGTTTACAAGAAAATAAAACTTTTTTATATAGTGAGATGTGTGAATAAGTTATAATTTAATAAGTGACCTACAATTTGGCTACCTTTGACTAGCCAAAGGCTAGCAAACTAGCCACCACTAGAGTGGTGCTTAGCACCACTCGCGCCGTGCCCCAGTCTCGGTCCCGGCCCACGCAAGTTGTAAAGTTCGCATTTGGCGCTTTAGATGCGCACTTTGGACGTACGCGTGACATCTGCATGGCTGGTGACTGTTCAAAGATTGGTAAATAGGCATGATGAATAGACACTAGACTTCATGGTTTAATCTAGGCTGTCGGGTCATGAAATAGCGCGATCCAGTAGCTAAAACGAATCAGACCAAGTGGTGCGCTAGTTCATGAAATGTCACACACCCATTTAAGGAGATACTTCAATCTCTATAAATAGAGACTTCCTGATTCATTTTTGTACACCAAATCAATTAAATTCTATTGATCTCTCTCTCTCTCTCTCTCTCTATTCTGTTCTTTCATATACATTCCGTTCGAGTACGATAATTTCTTGGTTCGACCAACAATGTTGATATTGTGCAGTATCGACTTTGAAAGGGGTGTTGTATCTTAGGAGACAGACATTCATAATCCCGTTTGCACATTATTGGGGGGCGAAATCTGTTTTTAGGAGATTTGCTTTAGCATACCTCGCTTCATCTACTGCTTTTATTTACTGTTCTTTTTATGTTTGTTCTTTCGATTGCGATAGTTGAATTTCTAACAACAGTTTATAGTTCACCTTTTGTTCACGATCCACAATGAAGACAACAAGCCAATATTGTATTAACTGGGGTGGCATCATTGATCATTATAAACAATTAAGGCATGAGTTCCTAAAATTAAACACAATAATAACTAAAACCAGGCATTGTATTGGCATAAAGATGTCAAAAGAGTTCCACGTGATATTATATATCATAAGAGACATAAAAAGAGAATTGTAGAACCCCCATACTTCAAAATCCACCATAACCATTAAGAGATATAACAAGGGAAAGCATAACAAAAATAATTGTTGGCACCTGACATCCACAAAAGATCCAAAAGCAAATATTGCAGTCATCTAGAGAAATTAAAATTACATCCAAATTCTACAATAGTTAATGTGAAGCAATGAAGCTGCTGGCAAAAACAAAAGTGGAGAAATGAAAGCTGTTGGCAAAAATGAAATTGAGAAATTGGATGGAAACAATGATTTGCACAATCAAATGTATAATTAAAGATGAAAATGTCAAAAAAAATGTTAAGATTTGGGGTTCCATCTTAAAAGGTCAACCTTACTAAGAGGAGTAGTCCAAAATCTTTATTAATTGGTCTGTGTCAACATCATTTATTGATGTGGGATATATATCCCTTAACATGCCCCCGCAAAATGGTAGTTCGTTTGAACAGACCAATCTTGAAATCCAAGTGCTCAATTTTTTTGAGTTTTAATCGGATTGAATTGCTCGTTGGAGTTTAATAAGCTCTAATACCATATTAAAATTTGAGATTCTATCTAAAAATGTCAATCTTATTAAGATGAGTAGCACAAACCCTTAGAAATTGGAATATGTTTTCATCTTTATTCAATGTGGGATTTTATTCATTAACAGTAAAAATCTGTATTTTCATACTCATAAAATTTTACATAGTGAATAAGCCCAGGAGCTCATTCACTTCATGGAAGCGCATCAAGGTCATGAAACGACTATCCCATGGCTAGATAAAGTGTTAAAATTTATTCTTATAGGTTCCAACCAGTTCGTCCAAGTATGCCAATCTCAACCTACCAAGTATGAGTCGATGCTTTAGCCCTGAAGTTCTTTGTTAGTATCTAATGCTACCAAAAATCGCACATGTTGAATTTCAAGCTTGACGACTGAGAATGAGCACGAACGTGATCTTCTGGTACCTGAAATACAGGCGTCGAGATGTGTCCTCATGACCCCTCTGATACTTAAGTCAAAGAGAGAATATGAAAAAGTTTGAGTGCTTAAAATTGTATGCAAAAAATGTACCTTGATAATGAATTGGAATGATGTATTTATAGAGGTTTGAAGTGTATTCCTGGTAGGACTACTATGTTGAGATCCCTATGAATTCTAATGTGATTGGAAGGTTTAACTTAGATGGTTTTGTATTATCCACGTGTTTGGATAAAGATGGGACTCTGATGGTAGAATCCTTTCAGGATGAGGTAGCATACTAGCAGGAGGACTCAAATCCCTTGGAAAGTCGTAACTTCGAGGAGATCACCCATCGTTAGTGGGCACATATGCTCCTCGGGTATGTGTGCTCGGGCAAGGAGTGAAGCTCGAGGAGGTCACCGATTGTTAGTGGGTAGATCCTCAGGTATGTGTGCTCGGGCAAGGAGTGAAGCCCGATGAGGTCACCCATTGTTAGTGGACAAATATAATCATCGGGCATGTGTGCTTAAGATGCACACATATTGGTGTTGTCGTACCAATTTGCCTTAGCAATATCGAAACAATAACATTTTGTCATTGGGCTATGTTTGAATAGAGTCAATTTTCTTTCCAATCATGTTCAAAGCACTTATGCAAGACCACTTTATGATAAATTAATTGGAGTTCGTTCTTACTTTTCCAAAACAATTAATTTAAGCAACAATAAACTTTACTAAAATTTAAGTTGGTTACAAAGGTTAAATGCACTTTGGGTCACTCAACTTTTAGCTGAGTTACAATCAAGTCATTCATCTATAATATCCAACTTTGATTTACTTGTAATTCTAGTCGCTTGTTTACAATTTAGAGTTAAGTCACGAAACCTCAATCTTGCTAACAAATTCGGATAATAAGCCAAATTCATAAGAAGCTGATTACGGGATCTACAAATATCCAGTATTCAAATTGTGTACAGTATAGGTGAGCATTGCATGACATCACGAGAAACTTGGAATAAAGATAATGAGAGTTGAGATATAAGCTATACCCGAGTGAGCATTATGGAACACAGAATCATGCTGATGGTTCGATCTCCAATTGGATTATTTGCGTGCTTGCTCGAGCGCACCAAGAAATTGGTCATTTTAATGAAAGCTGTCAAATCATGCAACATTAAACATTTCCATATAAATACGACGAATAGCTTAAGATATGATCAAGGCCTGGAGGCATGATCAGCCTTGAGGAAGGCACGATCAGCCAAGAGAAAGGCATGATCAGCCCTTTGAGGGGCGTGATCAGCTCTTTGAGAGACGTGATCAGCCTAATGAAAGGCATGATCAGCCCTTTGAGGGATGTGATCACCCTAGAGTAAGGCATGATCAGCCAAGAGAAATGCATGATCAACCATTTGAGAGGGTTTTTAGACTCGAGGAGTATTAGGCTCTCAAGCCCGAGGAGTATAAAACTCGAATCAATCAAAGCTGAAAGTTTGATGTGTGTTCCCAAGCATTGTAGTTTTTCGAGAAACTACAGGCCGTGATATTTTTGATACAATCGAAATACAAGATCGAGTTTCTATAGTATGATGCTCAAGGAATCTAAAACAAGCTATTTTGAAGTTCAACCACGGGGCAAAGCTTGGATGTGCTTGCATGGGGCAAGGCTTGGAGGTGCTCGCAGGTGGCAAGACTTTGAGGTGCTTGCTTGGTTTCAAGGCTTTAAGGTGCTTGGACGGGGTAAGGCTTTGAGGTACTTGCTCGGTAGCAAAACTTTGAGGTGTTTGCATGGGGTAAGGCTTTGAGGTGTTAGCTTGGTCACAAGGCTTTGAGGTGTTTTCACGGTGGCAAGGGTTTGAGGTGCTTGCGTATGGCAAGGGTTTGAGGTGCTTGTATGGTAGCTAAGCTTTCATGTGCTTGCTCGAGGTAAGACTTTGAGGTGCTTACACATGGCAATGCTTTAAGTACTTGCACAGTGCCAAGCCTTGAGGTGCTTGCTTGGGGCAAGACTTTAGGTGCTTGCATAGTGGCAAGGCTTAAGGTTCTTGCTCGGGACAAGGCTGTTGAAGTCGTTTGTGATTAAGAACATTTTATTGGGATGAAATCGCGACTCTAATTATTCAAGTAAAATCATTTTTCCTAAACATCGAACGTAGGCACGTAGGCCCGACAAACTGAAAATTAAAAAGACTCGGGGCATACAAGCCCAACAAATTAAAAACAAAAGGAAAAATTACTAAGTGAAGGTAAAATAAACTACTTGTAACAAATCTTCAGATTAGCAGTGTTCCAAGGCCTAACGAGTAGTCTGCTCGAGGTTGAATGACGACTCCATCCGGAATACGAATGACGAGATTTACATGACATTGGAACTTATTCCTCGAACACTGGTAATGTAGCAGTGCCTAGCAATTGACTGGTCTCTATGTACTATCCCCAAGCCATTACTGGAAGGAAACTTCATAGCAAAATGGAAAGTAGAAACATTAGCTCTGATCTTGTTGAGTAATGGCCTTCCCAGTATAGCATTGTAGGCCATTAAAGTACGAACCACATGGAATGATGTGATTTCAGTCATCTGATTTTGATTTGACCCTAATGTAAGGGGAAAGATTGACGATTCCCTCCGAAATAATCATCTCGCCTCCAAATCCTTGAAGCGAGGTTTTAATAGCTTTGAGTTGTTCGGCCGAAATCTCCATCCTAAAGTATACCTCATGTGAGAGTATGTTGGCCGCGCTCCCATTGTCATCCAATATCTTCTTTACGTCAAAATTAGTTATGATCGTTGATATGACCAAGGCATCATCGTGTGGATGTGACAAGCCTTTCAAATCCCGTGACCCAAATGTGATTTCTTCCATGTCACCAGGCATCATTCTCGAGATCGAGCTATACTGCCTGGCATACTGCTTACGTCCACTTTTCGAGTCTCCTTCTACTGCCATTTTTCCAACAATAATGTTAATTGTTCCTGCAGCTAGCTAGTCATTCCCTCTTCCTTCTGGACTTTTTCCTTTATCTCGGTCATTCCTCGGGTGCTTGTCATGACTAACGTATGAGTTTAGAAATCCCCTTTTTATCAGAGCCTCAATCTCTCGCTGGAGGGCTTTGCAGTTCTCTGTTGTATGCCCATAATCCCGATGATAATCACAATACTTACTCATATCCTGTGTGTTAGGAGGAGACTACATCTTCAAATGCCATCTAAGCTCCTTCATATCCTTAATCTCCATCAGAATATTTGATTTGGAAGTGTTCAAATGAGATAGTGACATCGGCTGCATTTCCTACCTCTGCTTGTTCCTATGAGCTTCCGAACAAGGATTAAAATTGTGTTGCCTTTTGTGCTTGAGTTTCTCCTCAGGTTCGACGTTTCATCCATATTAATATTATTTTTTGCTCGGATAAGTAGCTCGATCACGGACTTCGATAGGTTTTTTGATAGAGACATCTTGAAGGCCTCACATCTTATAGCATATGTGAGGGCGTAGATTGTTACCATTATGTGAAGGTCGGGTATCTAAAGTCTTTCCTTATTGAACCTTGTCATGAGATTACGCGGGACTCATTCAGTTGTTGCCTGAGCTACATGAGGGATGTGGCTGTCTTATTGATGTGCTTGTTGCTAGCAAAGAAGGCGGAGAACTTGTCGGCTAAGTCAGAGAATAAATTAATGGAATTGGGCTCTAAGGTAGAAAATCAATCCCTAGAAGCGTTAGTCAAAGTTTGGGGAAAAGTTTTGCACATCACTGGATTTGGTGCCACTTACAAGTTAATGACGTCCGTATATACATTGAGATGGTTGATAGGGTCAGTTGTTCCATCATACTCCTTTATACGAGGGAGTTTAAACCTGTCTAGGAGTAGATAGGAGAGCACTTTCGATGTGAAAGGAGTGTTAGGGGTAAATCATGTTATCCTTTGGGTGTTCTTTTGCAATCCAGCAGTGATTCCATCATATATGATCATCTCCAGTTTGCTTGAGTCCATAGTAACCAACCTCGAGGCCGAGGCCACTAGGGATATGTCCGAGGTCTCAGATCCACCATTGTCATGAGCTTCTCGGGTATCCCGAGCTGGAGCATTAGTCATAAACCCTTATGGTTGTCCTACTATCGGTGCCGGTGGATGTGCCTGTGCCGAATGGGCATCCCTCTAGCTTAGCAATTGAGTCAATGTCGCAACTTCTTGACGAAGTTCTTCGAAAGCACCTGCATTAGCCATTTGTGGTTGAGCAGTTGGTAATGTAGATGATTCTTCTTGATATGTCGGGGGCTCCATAACAGGTGATGGGTCTGGCAGGGATTAGCTTGCTGGAGGAAGACCTAAACATGTGTTGACCATGGCTTTTGGTAGTGCTTCCTACAGACAGTCCCAATGATGCTACCAAAAATCACACCTATTGAATTTCGAGCTTGACAACTGAGAATGAGCAGAACGTGACAAAAACGTATCTTGATAATGAATTGGAATGATGTGTTTATAGAGGTATGTAGTGTATTCCTGGTAGGATTACTATGTTGAGATACCTAAGAGTTCTAACGTGATTGGAAGTTGTAACTTAGATGGTTTTGTATTACCCATGTGTTTGGATAAAGATAGGACTCTGATGGTAGAATCCTTTTAGGATGAGGTAGCATACTAGCTGTAGGACTCTAATTCCTTGGAAAGTAGTGACTTCAAGGAGGTCCTAAGTCAATGGGGAAAATCACCCCCTCGGGGAAGAACCCGATAAGTGAAGCTCGAGGAGGTCACCCATCGTTAGTGGGCACATATGCTCCTCGGGTATGTGTGCTCAGGCAAGGAGTGAAGCCCAATTAGGTCACCCATTATTAGTAGGCAGATAAGTTCATCGGGCATGTGTGCTCGGGATGCACACATATTGGTAGTGTCAATACCAATTTGCCTTAGCAATATCTAAATAGTATCATTTTGTCATTGGGCTATGTTTGAATGGAGCCAATTTTCTTTCCAATCACGTTCGAAGCTCTTATGCAAGACCACTTTATGATAATTAATTGGAGTTCGTTCTTACTTTTCCAAAACAATTAATTTAAGCAACAATAAACTCTACTAAAATTTAAGTTGGTTACAATGGTTAAATGCACTTTGGGTCACTCAACTTTGAGCTGAGTTACAACCCAGTCATTCATCTATAATATCCAACTTTGATTTGCTTGTAATTCTAGTCGCTCATATACAATTTAGAGTTAAGTCACCAAACTTCAATCTTGCTAGCAAATTCGGATAATAAGCCAAATTCATAAGAAACTGTTTACATGATCTACAAATATCCAAGTATTCGAATTATGTACCGTATAGTTGAGCATTGAATGACATCACAAGAAAATTAGAATAAAGATAATGTGAATGAGAGTTGAGATATAGGCTATACCCGAGTGAGCATTATGGAACACAGAGTCATGTCTAATGGAATTCTTCATCGTCGCAGTAATAGCACAACTATCATTTTTATATAATATGTAATTACTAGTCATTGTTACCTGAAAGTGGTAGGGAAAAAGCATAATGAGTATAACAACTCAATGAGTATAGCAAGGTCGCGATATTATTCGTTTGACGCAGAAAATAAAAATAGTAACAAAATATTTGTCACCATAATGTCATCGCAATGCATATATATTCGTAAAAAATATAAAAGGACTACAAGTGAGTTTGTCACAACGATTATTCCAATAAAACTTTTGCGAGATAAATATTTGTTGCGAATATTATTTTAAGGGTATAACCTTTTTACGTATTCTATTTTGTATCAACACATGCTTGTAGCAATATACCTTTAATAACAAGTCATATTTGTCATGAAATTTATTTTACAATACATTTGATATGTTGCATAATATATTTTAACATATTCAACATTTGTAGTACAATTTATTATTTAACAAATGATGTTTGTAATTAAATGTATTTTGCAAAATAGAAAGTTTGTCACGTCATCATTTGTACAACGATGCATAGTATATGTAGCACAATATTTTAATTTCTTGCGTCACAATAGAATTGTTAATACCATGGGCTAATCTAGAAATTTAGAACCAAGTGGCTAAAATTTAAGAAAGTCAATATAATAAACTCATATATAACATTTTCATTGTATGTAGAAATAGCAACAACAATTTATTATTTTCTGCCACAGCGGATTGGAGCATCATCTTCTACCGCGGCCACAAATTTCACAAACTCCATAGATATGTTACTGCTTCCATGCAGAATTTCCAAAACTCCACGCTAAAGCAAACAAGAGAACTTGTTGCTTGGGGATACGTAACAACAAACCATTTTACATTGCCGTTAACCTATTGTCATTATGTATGACATTTTTGGTGCTACCGAAGTGGTAGAGAAATAATTAATTCCATTCAAGTTGGCACCAAAAAGAGTTAAACGTGTATCCAAGGACACTAGACACAAGTATTCAAGGCTACATATATATGCATCAGATCTAGTGTCTTAGTTACAGAGTAATATTCTGTCCCTTGGTTGTACAAATAACCTTAATAACTAACCTTAATGGATCCAGATGACTGAACAAAAATGGAAGAAAGAAAAACTAGAGGTATTCATTTCTCATTTATCATGTTTTATAAACTACCTAAGCTATTTATGATTCTTGTATACACAAGTATTTATGATTTTTTTGCGTTTTATTATGCTCTTTGCCATTTGTAACAAATGCAACCACTCTTTGCTACGTGTCTCTTATAGCTCTTCTTCCTTTACAAGTGCAACCAATGCATAAAATAAAATAAACAATATTCGTAACCATCTCAGCCACTGCATCTACTCCCCACATTTCAACTTATATCATTTACGACCACAAAATCAAAAATATATATTTTCATACTCTTAAAATTATACATAGTGAATAAGCCTAGGAGCTCATTCATTTCAGGGAAGCGCATCAAGTTCATGAAACTACTACCCCATGGCCAGATCAAGTGTTAAAGTTTATTCTTATAGGTTCCAACCAGTTCGTCTAGGTATACCAATCTCAACCTACCACGTATGAGTCGATGCTTTAGCCCTGAGATTCTTTGTTAGTACTAATTTGCCTTAGCAATATCGAAACATAGTCATTTTGTCATTGGGCTATGTTTGAATGGAGCCAATTTTCTTTCCAATCACACTCGAAGCACTTATGCAAGACCACTTTATGATAAATTAATTGGAGTTTGTTCTTACTTTTCCTAATAAATTAATTTAAGTTACGGGATCTGTAAAATCCAAGTATTCGAATTATGTACCGTATAGGAGAGCATTGCATGACATCACGAGAAACTTGGAATAAAGATAATGAGAGTTGAGATATAGGCTATACCCGAGTGAGCATTATGGAACATAGAATCACGTTGATGCTTCGATCTCCGATTGGATTATTTGCGTGCTTGCTCGAGTACACCGAGAAATTGGTCATTTAATGAAAGATGTCAAATCATCCAACATTAAACATTTCCATATAAATATGACAAATAGCAAGTTGAGCTTAAAATTAAAGGAGAAGTTGAGTTTTTGATACATGCATGTGAAAGAATATTGGTTGGATTTTTTTTGAAAATTTGGAAATTCAGGGGCTATATGGTCAGTCCAATTATACAACAATAAATGCTTTGCGACTACATAATGCAGAGGTTTTTTATGTTGAAAGTCCCAAAATTAGCTATTTGCCAAACAACTTACACAAGCAATACGACAATTAATGGCTAACCAAAAGCTAACCAAGCAACATAGTAGATGCAACTCGCCAAAATAAAACGTACAATACACCTACAAATCCACTTTAAATATCTAAATAAATGAAATATCGAGTAAGAGGCCGACACCATGGGTTAGTCGTTTCATAATTTGATGTATCTTCCATGAAGTGAATGAGCTCNTTTATTCTAATTACCGATGACACGACATGTTAATTCAGTGGGTTTCAACATTTGAATTAAATTTATTATCCATCAATGAATTAATATGTCATATCACTGGTGCTTAGTATAAGATAAGCACTGGTGCCCATTAGATCATTTCTCTAAATTACTTAACATCCAAATGAACTAATATTCTCTCTCTCTCTCTCTCTCTCTCTCTCTCTCTCTCTCTCTCTCTATGTGTGTGTGTGTGTGTGTGTGTGCAAACAGATTGAAAGGGAAGAACAAGAGAAAATAATTATAATAAGAGTGAAAATTTATATTTTACTTTTGTGGTCATAAAGGAAATACGTTAAGAGTTTGGGGAGTAGATGTGGTAGTTACGATGTTCTTTGTTATATTTTATGCATTGCTTGCACTTGTAAAGGAAGAAGAGCTACAAGATTTTTGTATCGTTTCTCGCAAACGTTTTGTTACAAATGGCAAATAGCAAAATAAAATGTGGATTATAAGTTTCTTTATTCTATTTATTGTCTCACCTTTTTTTGTTAAGAAGATAATTTAAAGCTTGACGCAACTTAGATTTTTAATCATCTAATCTTTTAGGAGATTATATGAATTGTCTTACCTCGATAAAGGTTCTTTCGATCGAGAAAAATAAGGATGGCTTTTATTTATCCAAAAGTGACTGAATTGGCCTTGAGGCTTAACAAAATGCATTGTCGTAGCCTCCTTCCTAACATTGCCAACTTTGGCCAACTAAAAAATATTGTCAATTGTTGATCCGTCAGGCTTTATTGAAACACTCGTTGTCCACTTGTTACAACGGAAATTTATTATTATAAGTATGGAATTAAATTGTGGGCTGTTCATATTCTACAAGAACAAAGGCCTAACATGCGGCCAAAGATCGTGGCCAAAACTAAGAATTCAAATGTTGAAAATAGAGTGGGAAAAAGTTATTGAAGTGTAAGTGCTAAGAAAGATTGATTCAGGTTTTAGAGTGAAGCTCAATTCCATAGTTGAGTAGTTAGAGAGATGGATTGGTGTATTTTGAATGCATTCGTATATTCCATTGAGGATAGAGTGAAGGAGATGAGGTTATGTGCTAGTGAAAGATATGATGTTCGCGTACAATCAAATCACCTCATGTTCTTTTCATCCAATTATCTTCGGCTAAAGTATTGTATTGCTACAAAAGGATGCGTTAAAATATTCAATTTTAGTTCAAACTAGGGAAATTTGGATTTGAATCAAACGAGAGGTATCATATGCTCTGAGTTCAAGTGTCAAATTTTTCGGTTAGATATTGTTTCTAACTTCTCTCATATTTTAAATAAGTAAGCATTAATTCAATCTTTTATTTCATGTAACAATAAACTCAATCCATGGTTGATTGTATTATAAGTTTTGAACATATTTTCAGTACCACAAATCCCTCACTTAATGATGCTAATAAATATTCTCTAGATATGATATGAGTATGTTTAGTTTCAGAAGATAAGATTACGATGGGACTTGCAATAATACTTTTTACACTAGTATTGAAGTTGGTGTGACTAAAAAATAAAGTTTACATATTAGTTTACTAGCTTGTAATTTTGGCATTAATTCTTGTAGTTGCTACACTTGAAAGTGTTTCTTCAATGAACATTATGAATAATCAACTTCGAATCAAATTGCAAGTCAATGGATGAATGATACCTTGCTCGTCTGTTTTGAAACAAATTTATTTGATAAAATTAATAATGAGTACAATACATGGTGTTTTTCGAAAGACACGTAGATTCTTTAAGGCAATGTATTATATTTTTAATCCATCCCGAAAATGGTGAAGAATGAATTTAAATTATGTTACATGATCCTGTACTGATTCTTTGTTCTCATTTTTATTATCTCTTCAAGACCCTTTGAGATAATGTTAATTTTGCCTTCAGGATTCTGGGATAGATAAGTTTTTCCTTATAAATCGAGTGCAAGAGGATCAAGTTTTATTATATTCGTCGTTTTAATAACACAATGAATCAAAAATATATAATTAATTTACGAAAAAAAAATGATTAAACATGATATAATCATATAAGAACCAATGTCCAAATGACACGAGTTTTATGTTTTCATTCAGAGACAAACATTAGTTCATAAATAACATATGCTACTTCTAGAGCAAGATAAAATACTATTATCAGATTTTTGAGTTAAAAGTTGTGTATATTATAGGTTGGAATGTTGAAAATATAAGTTCATGATCTTCAAAGGTAAATAATATTCTCTAAAGCATTGTGCTACCTCAAGAATAACAAAAGATTGCTATTTGGAAGGAATATATATGTATTTCTAAATGAATACTTCTTCAAAAATATAACAGAGTTTATAAAATACTAGCCATTGTTTGGACTCCATTTTAATGAGGTTTTGGGGAAAAAATGTATTTTGGAACGATAATTTTTTGGAGAATGTGTAATTAAAAAAGAAGGAAATTTTTTGGATTTACTTATAATATTATTTTATTAAAGAATGTGTGGTTCAAAAGAAGAAAAAAGAAAAATGTACTACAATTAAAATGGAACCTAATGGGGCTAAATCTGGTAAAATTAACGTAATATAATTTTTTTTATTCAATAAAAACTTAATACCTAATATTCTAGAATATTAATATATAGAGCAACGTACTTTGGAAACGATAACAAAATATTCTTAAAAGAATATTTATATTTGTAGAATTATGCTTCTCTGGGAGCAATAATACTATTAAGAATGGATTCAATAATTAATAAAACATAAAAAAATATTGGTATATTCAATAGTATTTATGATTCAACACACGTGCAACAACATAATGTTTAATAATTTTAAATGTCATGAAAACAGATTATGTGATGATGTTTAATTTCATATAACAGTGTATACCAAAAAAAAAATAAAAAATTGATTATAGTTTGTGTGTAAAACAACCGAAAGGGAAGAACAAGATGAAATATAATTGTAGGGGTATGACTATATATTTTGCTTTTGTGGTCATAAATGAAACACGTTGAAGTTTGGGAAGTGGATGTTGTAGTTCACGGTTACGATATTATTTGTTATATTTTATGCATTACTCGCACTTGTAAATGAAGAATGTTCACGAAAATATGTTTTCAATTTAAATCACCGCAAGTGCACGATTCGTTGACAAGTAATAAAGTGAGAATCCTAAAATTTTGAATATCGTTCCCACGAGGATTGACTTAACTTGATTTTTATTATCGCTACCTTAACCGAATCTATTAAACTTGAGATGAGTTTTTCAGTTTCTATGATTATACTAAAATTAGCATGCAAATTAAACTAACTTATTCAACAATCTCTTTCGAGTAGAATTGAGCCTATTTTAGCATACCATTTGACTATATCTCT
>CAIGRS010211396.1:4964-21573 GCA_903798395.1 Fraxinus floribunda | reverse complement strand
ATTATTCTCATATTTTTATAATATTTGAAAATGTGGAGAAAGCAAATTGGGTTCTTGTCAACACCTTTCACAAGTCGTAACAAGAGGTAAGTAAATAGAAACCTTGTCGCGATTACACTTGAGGCATGTTTAGTATGTAGTGTCGAATAGTATTACATAGAACATTGGACACATTTTTTAAAGTTTTTTTCCTGGATTCTTCGTGTCTAACATTGTGTGGTCTAATTTATCATTGTGTACTAGATTAGATAGAACAATACATAAATGTCATCAGGCATCACACATTGAAACCTTAAAGTACTAAAAAAAAAAAAGAATATCAATTCCAAAATAAAATCGCTTCATTTTGTCGACAATAATCAATTAACGTAAATAATAATAATAAAATAAAATAAAATGTAATTGTTAGAATTCAGAACGAAAATTAGGGGTTTGAAAGTATCACCTTCCACGAGTCCAATCCTCACTTCCATATTACACTCAAATTTCACCTCCTGCTGTGCCCTCACTTTCTTCTTCCTCCTTCAATTCAGGGAGATAAATCGCTAACTCAACAAATATACGGTTCCTTAAGGTTTGTGGAGCCCTTTTTTTTGCTTGATATTGATGGAGAATCTGGGCCTTGCTTCATCCTCCAAATTTGTGCTGGGTCTTTCCCCAAATTCCAGAAAAACAATTGTCTCTAATAAACCCTTTTTGGATCTTCCAAATTTACTCAAAAGAACCAGTAAAAATGGCAGGTCCACCAAAGAAAATTCTTCATTTTCAGCTGTTTCTTTACTTCAGGGCTACAAAACCACCAAAACTATAGGTAAATCTCACTTATTGACCCCTATATCTCAAATTTATGTATTACCGTTTTCGTCTTTTATTAAATATACAATCTTTATATTTAGTATTTAAAAGAATTAGTGATTGTTTATCAGTATATGAACGTATAGGCTTGCTTTTAATAAATATGCAACTTTTATTATTGATTTTATTCCCATAGCTGTTTTTATATGTTTACATATATTAATATATGCACGTATATGTTTGCTTTTGTTAAAGATGCAATCTTTATTATTTGTATGTGTGTTAAATTGTATATGTACCGAGGTCAGTTTCTGTTTGTAGAAATTTTTAGTTCACACTGGTGCTTTTGTTCCCTCTGTGTATTCCATGGATGAATTTTTCTGTTTACCATATTAATTCTGTATTCTACAATAGATTGGATCTCCCCTTCAGATTAGAATGAGTTGAAAACATCTATAAAGCTATAAGTTAAGAAAAATATTTCCATTTGGGAAGAATTTATAAACGGTTTAATTATAAATGGATAGAAATGAGTGTTGGATAAGTAGAAAGTACTTGTGGATCCATTGGAATTTGTAGTTGAAAATGAAGTTTGATCATTTATGAATAATATATAAATTTTGCCAAATGGAGGCTAGGTTGTAGGTTTATTACATCACCTGTTTCATGGTGTCCTGGAGACTTGATGGGCTGTATTGATATTATTGGTGCCTAGAGAATGTTGTGCCTCTATCATGGTGGACTTGGTAATAACATCACTGTAGTGGTGGTGATTGTCTCAAAACATTACTTTGGGAGTGTCATTGCAGGTGACTTTTGGGGAAGATGTTTTTGAACACACAGATAATCTATCTCCGTTTGCATAAGAAGAGGCAGATCAAATTGGGTACAACTCTAGTATGCGTAAGGAAAAAAAATGTCTTCACACTAGTGTAGGGGTAAATTTTTCCAGAGTTATTGGAATAAAATGGATATGACACACCACCCAAAATCACTGAAAACCTAGCTTTAAGACCATATAAAGCATCCAGCTCAACAATTTACTAGGTGCCCTACGTAACAGTATTATGAGGAATGGTCAATGAGGTGTAGGTAACAACAAAAAGAGTTGGACACGAGCCATTGTCATGTTGATGATATCTTCTAATGATTTCTTGTGAGTACCAACATACGTAATAATAATGTCCTTTCTGTAATACATTAAAGGGACCGTATGGCAAGGGTAGAAATGATGCATCCTCCATAGAGAGCCAACACTTATATTGCCAGGTTTCTGGATTTAGGGATTGAGCACTGCCACTGCTATCACTCCAAAGATAATGGTTGGATCGGCATTTGTGCGATGAAGTCTCTTGCTTAAGTTAAATCAATGGGGCCTATATACCTAATACCTTTGAATACATGCTCTATCTTAATAAGCATACCTGGTTTTCTCTTTACTCATTCTGTTAATATTTGCTTCGATTTGGTTTGGGTTTTCACTCTATTGAGATTCTCTAATGTTAGGCATTTGGAATCTTTGCACAAATGGTGAAAAGTTGGAAGAGATTGGGGTAGGGATAAGGGTTTGTTAATATTTCTTTTCGTTGTGACAACCAAGAGAGAAATGATGTGAAATGATAATTACCTACATAGAGCACTCAACCCTCAAACTTAATAGTCAGGATTATGAATGTCCATTTGAAAAGGTTCTTTCTGGACCTGCATGGCATGTGATAACAAATTTAAGAATAAAGGTTAATGTGTTGGTTAGTTTGGTTCATGTTCATTGGTGCTAGTTTGTCTATGCCTAGGTAAATTTATTTTCTGTGATAATAGTTTTGTTTCTGAAATGGAGGAAGGCACATCTAGATCCTGGGTTATTTAGTTCTTTGAGCATTTTCTCCACGTACAATTATAAAGGCATCAGCTTTATTGCCAATGACAATTTTTTTTTGGCTTCAGAGCATGGTTGGCTAAGTTTTAAAATAAATAATCTTTTTATTGCTCAAACGTGGAAATAAGTACATTATTTTGAGAGTAACGTAAGAGACACTTGCAAAATAAGAAACCTTTTACTTAACAATAAGAAAAGTAAGTTATCCAAAAATGCTTGGTAACAAAAGTAACTTGTAAGTTTAGCCATTTGCGCTTTTACTGATTTCTCTTCTCTAAGAGTACGTATTATATATAATATATCAGATATCACTTTTCAATAAAATATGTTTTCACTCTTTCTCCTTGTAATCGTGACTTCTCTTTTCAAAGGATTTGATGTTTTATCATTCGTTTCTGCTATTCTGCAGTGTCTTCTTCTATGGTTGCTCATCCTTTTCTTCTGATCCTCATGCAGTGTTGGAGAAAGTGGGGAGGGACTGTTTTGCAAGCACTACTACGTCAAGTAGCCAAGAAACATCTTCAGTTGGTGTAAATCCACAGCTTTCCGTGCCTCCTCCATCTTCTCAAGTGTAATTATCTTTCACATCACGTTAATCTACATTTCTGGTGATATTGTTCCTGTCAGCAATTTTTCACTAACTAGACTGAGGTGTCAACAATTCCACTTTTCAAACTAATAGACATGGACAGAGTGACTCAGTGTTTTCCTCTGTTTTGTTTCTATATGTAGTGTGATTATGGAAGTAGGTTTATTACCAATGATAGTATTGGATCTTAGTTATTCTCGGATATTAACATGTTGCATGACACTCCTCACTCAAAATAGGGGGTCACCTCTCTTCTGGATTGGAGTTGGCGTTGGCCTCTCAGCACTCTTTTCATGGGTATGTAAGAGGACACTGCTTGTTATTTCTTCTTAAAACTCTTGGTTCTTAAAATCTTTCTCTTTTTTCTACTTCATGGAAGATTTCTTACATTTCTTTCTTACCATTTTCATTACATTGCAGGTGGCTACATACCTAAAGGCAAGTAACTTCTTCCCCCGAGCTAATTGTGCTTCATAATTTTTCTTGTTGTTTCATATTTCTTTCAGTTTTTGAAAACTAGTTAATATGAATGGGACTTTATTTTCATAATTCATCAAGTAGCATCTAGAGTATTTTATCTTGTAATTTTAAATCAGATTTAAACTTCCCATGGATCTACTAAATGTTTGCCAGCATGTCTTTCCCTGAAAGATTAGTTGTATAGACTCTTAGCTAACGCCGAGTATTTTTCAAGAACTCAATAAGTTATTTCTTTTTTGTTGGGAAAATCTTTAACCCTCGTGACTGATCTTTAGATTGTTGAACAAATGATGATCTGTTACCCTTATTGTTGTGTTGTCAGCTTTAATGAAGACTTCATATCAATAATGATGTTTGTTTGCTGGTGCATAAATTTTTCCAATGGAAACAAGCCTGCCATCAATTTCAAATTCAATTATTAACAGTTACATACTAAGTCCCTGTTTGGTACCGATTAAAATCTAGAATCTAAGTCAAAGTCAACCATTAATTTTAACCACACATTTGATGGGTCCCACGCATTTCATCAACTTCAATCAAAATCTACAAAAATTTTGATTTTAATCCCCACCAGACAAGGGCTTAAATCAAAGAAAGTGTGGTGGTTGATAAATGTGTTAGACATAAAGTTGTATGGAAGTATGGTGGATCTAGGTTTTCGGTTACCAGAAAAGATCCAACTCCTTAAAATTTCTTCTTCCGAAATTTCAGATTTTATCAAGTTGTTGGTTCCAAGAACTTTGTCCCTAAGACGAACTTGAAATCATCTAGGGGTGCCACAGTTAAATTATTTGTCTTTTGACATTATTGGTATCTTTGTACTTTGTTTTTCTAGCTCAGAAATTTGAAGTTACCGTTCTTATAAATTTGAGGCAGTGGTACCTAATTGGTCTCCATCTCATGTATGAGAACCCAAGTAATATTTGTAGTTTCTGGGACAAGAATGATCAGTGGTCTGACTAATGAGTTATTGAAAAATATGTAATTTTTGAGGCTCATCAAACTGTTGCTTATGGGTAGCTGCAAAGCTTCAATTCTCAGTACTCACTGTAGTTTTTTGTATATACCTGGTTATGTTGATGGTGGGGACAAATGCATAGAATGGAGGATTTATCATGTGATCGTCGTCCAAGGATTTTTTAAGATGGAAATCTTGCATATCAGAACAAAGCTTTTGAAAGGATTGCACCAAAACTCGGTCATGTCAGCTCAGCATGCTTTTACTTTGTAGCATAAGATGTACTTACCTTTTTGGGAACAACTTAAAGTAATTATACTGCGTTTTTACTACTAGGTGTCTTCACACATTGAATAAGCAGGATTTCTCTGGAAAATGTCTGAAGAAAAGAAAATAACTCATTGATGCAAGGCCACCAAGCGAGCTTATGCTTGAAATGAGTTTGGTCCAAGCTGTCTCTCCCGTTTTTCCACCACCTTGTAAAAGTGAAAGTTTGAATGGATAATGTTCTAGAGTGAGGGATAGAATATTAGAATTTGACCTCATTGAGGCACGCCTCTTAAGGATTTTTCTGTTCATTTGTGTGGTTATTTCAGCCCAAGTTGATTGCTACTTGACTATTAATAGATGCAATAGGTTTAATATGGAAGACAGGTGCATCAATGGATTAATATGTGGCATGCAATGCATTCACTGATGCATTGATGAGAGTTTGTAGAGACTCATTTATATGGTATAACACAAGTTTGCATTATTTAATTGCAATGATGGCATTGAAAGATAGGACAAGACAACTTGCGTTTTATTATCGAGGACTTATTTGATCTGGAGAAATGTGTGATGCTTGTTTGTCTAGGATGGGGTTAATTATTTCTGTTGAGATCTGGTGGAAGGGATTGCTTTGATGCTTTGTAATGCTTTATGACAATTGTAATGGTCCATTTGTGCATCTTATTTAAAACAATAAATAGTCTAATGGATTTTTCAGTCTTAACATAATAGCGAGTTTTTGGATCAAAACATGCATATTTATCAATTCAATAACTTTGATATTACTGGAATCGGTAAAATTGTGGTTTCTTTCCATGTCTCTGACATATCTGCAAATATCTCATTCACGCAGAATATTGCTATGCAACAAGCTTTCAAGACAGTGATGGGACAGATGAATACTCAAAATAATCAATTCGGTAATGCTGCCTTTTCGCCCGGGTCACCTTTCCCATTTCCCCCACCTGGATACCCAACATCAGATGCAACTACAACCTCAACACCTGTTGCATCTCAACCTGTAACTGTTGATGTACCTGCAACCAAAGTGGAGGACCCTCCATCTGCAGCTGTCAAAGAGACTGTAGAACCAGAGAAGGGACCGAAGAAATACGGTATTTATGGATTACTTTCTGTTGCTAACATTACTATTGTTAAGTTGAACAGTCATTCTTATACTTCCAACAAGAGGAAACGAAAAGCTTCCTTTTGCTTTGTTAGTGGGTGGGTCGTTTCTTATTATTTTTGCTTCCAAGTAACAGCCTCTTTCAACTTCTCTGCCATTGACATTATCCAGATACCCAATTCTTTTGGTGGGATGAAATTGAGGTGGCTAGTATTGAGGTTTTATTGCACTATTTTATCTGAATCGCTTTCGTTGTCATCTCCATCTTTTTTTGCAGCTTTTGTAGATGTTTCCCCTGAAGAAACATTCAAGAAAAGTGCTTTTATGAATTATGAAGAATCGATACAGACAGATGCATCGAAGGATCCCGAGTCTTTCCAGCAAGTAAGTTGAACTCTCATCTGTGGATGCTGTTATGATTTGTGATAAAATTATCGTCATTGTAATTATTTGAACATCTCCAAAGGTTTCTGAAAATGGATCTGCTTCGAAGGAAGGAACTGGTTTTTCAGAAGGTCCTTCCACAAGTAAGTTGGGAAATGTCATTTATCATCATTATAGTAATCGTGTTTGCAATATTTATCCAGTTGACAATGCAGACCCCGTAATATGCAGTTCTTGCTTTGTGGAGACTGATTTTAATTTTTCACAGTTCAATAAGCCTGATTTATGTTACTGCATATTATTTTTGTTATTTGATGAATATTTTTTCATGCTGGATTTTGCTAATTTTCTTTATTTACTCCTATTTTTGATTGATCTTACAGTTGTTTTGAAGAAAAATTAAGGATGTTCATAGAGTACACATTAGTCACATACCACTGGAAATTAAAATTTATGCTAATCACTATGTGCAAATAAATTAAAGGTGGATTTGTGTGCATACAAATTCTGTTAGTGCCCTCAACGGATGTGAAGGTGTATCAAACTAAGTACTCATTATATCATATATGAAGAAGGCAGCTGTATCAACTGTTGTTGTCTAATGTAGGAGTGTATTTGATATAATCCATGTTGAATACATTGATATATTTGATTGACATGTAAACTTGTGCTGACATAATGTTTATGCATTTGTATCTCCTTGACAAGTGTTTAAATCTGCTAAAAAGGGGGAATCTGCTATCATACGATCCATGTTGTATATATTGATGTTTTCAATTGGCATGTAAAGCACTGCTTGGATAATGTTATGCCTGCGTTTGTCCTCGAAAAAATGCCCTTTTGAATTTACACTTGTTTGATATTAATGCGAGCTGATTTTGCCTTCTTTCTTTGAGTTTGAGAGAGTGATCTTTATTTTTTATTTTTTTAAAGCGTGTTCTTGGTAATGTAAGAATTATGTCCTTTTCTCATGTCACAGTATTTTTTATCTAAATATTTTAGTCCATGTTTGGTTGGCGATTAAATTAAAATTTAAGTGATTAAAAGGTTTAGGTCTTATGGAATGTCTGGGTAAGCGAGTAGTAGTTATGGGTTTTATGAGATGTGTTGATAAAAGGTAGGTTTGGCAAAAAAGTGATTATAAATTAGTCACCTACCAATCACGCACTTAGTTTGCATTACATCTTGTAATTGGATATAGGATGGTGGTTATGCATTGAGTCTAACTATGCTATTCTTGGTATATTCATTGTTTCTCATTCATTTGTGTTTACTGACTATAAGTTCACGTTTGGTACATAGTAGCAGTCAAGACTAACACTGTAATGGACAATATTTTAGTTTCTTTTCCATCGTTATAGGGTCCAATGCTATCAAATCCTTCCCACAAAACGTGATGTAGTTGCAATCCATTTTTGGGGAGTGGGTTCATTTATTTCACAGTTTTGACTTAAATGAGCCCAAACAAGTTTTTCTCTTGTAATCGGCAGAACAAACAAATCCCCTCTTGTCAGTGGAAGCTTTGGAGAAAATGATGGACGATCCAACGGTACAAAAAATGGTTTATCCGTAAGAAAACCTTCAACTTTATTTTATATTTCTCAATACCATAGTTCATATGTCATCATTCACACGTATTGGTTATTTATGTTTACAGTGAAATGATGTTCGATTAAGCACGTGATATGTGAATAATGACATGTCTTCACCTTGGGAAGTGGCTTAGAATTCATTATTCTCATTCTTTCTTTCTTTTGCAAACTATGTAGTTTAGGATTCCCTTTCCCAATTTAACCTCATTTTCTATGGAGTAGTAAAGAATTTATACTCTGAATTGAAAAATGCTCGTCATCCGAAGAATGAATGCCATCCAAAATTTTGTAGATAGATTAACTGAAAAAGAAGATACTACTAAAGACGAGTGCAAAAACATAGTCATTTTTTATCAAACCCTTTATAAAATCTATGTTTGGTCGTTGCCACCAAAATAATACTGCTTTTGGGTTATGGCTTTTGGAAGTTTATAAAAAATTACCTTAAATAGTAGAGCAGAATTGAATAGTGTTGGATAGTATTAAGGAAGTAAAAGTAATTTATAATATAGTTGAACAAGGACGAGATTGAGAAAGAAATAGGAAGAAATAAGAGAAAGAGGAGGGATGGATGGAATAAAAATAATTTAGAGGATGGAAAATATCCATTTTACCAATATCAAACTATACCAATTACAACGTATAAGCCCCCTTTATAGAGTTTAAAATGGTCTAATTAGAACATTACTAAAAAATCTATTAAATCAAACTCTAATTATGTTTCCTAAAATAAGCATCCAATTTGGAAAGTAAACAATTAATAAAATACTAAAAAATTTATTAAGTCCCTGTTTGAGTCACATTAAAATTTTCACTCATTCTACTTATTTTCAATCACACATTTTTCAATAAAATAATATTTTTCATGACATCAATAATTTTTCATTCTTTTTCAACCACACATTCTCCGTCAATCTATTACTCCAAAATACATTCTTCCAAAATAATGTGGCTCAAACACAGGGTAAATAAAACCTTAATTACATTTCCTAAGTTACGTATTTAATTTTTGGAAGTAAATTAAATAATATTTCTACTAAGATTCCCATCATTTGCAAATTGACGTAGAACACAATTGAATAAGAATAAGACTGAGAAAGAGGAAGAGGGAGGGAATAGAGAGAATTTAGAGGCGTAAGATATCAATTTCATTCAATATGAAAATGTATATATTACAATGCATAAGCTCTCTTTATATAGCCCATGTTTGACACACGTTCTTTCAAAACTCATTTTCATCCACATATTCTTCAATAAAATAATATTTTTCATCACATCAATAACTTTTTTTTCTTTTTCAACCACATATTCTCCATCACATCACATAAAAAAATGTATTATCTCCTAAAAAATGTGCATCAAACGCACTCAAANTCAATAACTTTTTTTTTTTTTTTTTTTTTTTTTTACCTCATGTTTTCCATCATATCACTATTCAAAATACATTCATTCCTCAATAATATCCATCAAACGCACTATAGAGTTTAGGCCCTTGTTTGATTCTCATTATTTTCAAAATACATTTTTCTCTCTTCTTTTCAACCACACATTCTTCAATAAAATAATATTACACACAAACCCAAAATTTTTTCTTATTTTTTTAACCACACATTCTCTATCAATCACTATTCAAAAATACATTTTTTGCCAAATAATGAGGCTCAAACAATGCCTAAATTTGTCTCATTTGAATAGAAAAATTCTAGATGATTTATTAAATCAAATATTAATTATGTTTTCTAAAATAAGCATCCAATTTGAAAATAAATAACTAATAAAATACTAGAAAATCTATTAAATAGAACACTTTCCTGAAGTATTAATTTCGGAAAGTAAATTAAATAATATCTCTATTAGGATTTTCATAAAACAGAAGTTAAAATGTTGTTCATTATTTTGTCCAATACTATGTACCACCAAGCATTGTCCTCTTAACATCACATAGTTCTCCAAAATTGTTGATATTTCACAAATCATAATCTTATTATTAAATATTAATAACCATTGTTTGTTTTATCTCTTTCAGCTACTTACCAGAGGAGATGAGGAATCCTACTACCTTTAAATGTGAGTTGTTTTTCTATGACCCGTTTAAGTTTAGGTATGCTAGAACGTGTGCTGTTTCTCCAGGATTTAAATAATTTGTTAAAACACAGATTTTCCATTTCATGCCTTTGGCAAAGGTAAGTTTCCTGGTGAAATGTTTACTTGCGAAGGCTTGTATTCATAGCCGATTCAAATTCATTAAAGTTTTAAATTTATACATTATATCATTATTTTTGTACTTTAAAATATAAAACACGACACGTCATGTCGAACACTCAATCAAACAATGCCCCTAAAATATCCCTCAAGCATTAGAAATTTGAAAAATATATTAAAAAAATAAGGCATGGCATGTGGCTTGGCAGCAATGTCGTGGAGTGTTCGAGTTCCAGTATTCGATAAAACACGTGTTGGACATGGATACACTATCCTAGTTGGAGTGTTCTTGTATCATAAATGTTGGCTATTCCCATCTTTCAAAATTTGAATTATGACCTTATAATCACAAAGCTTTGCCCCTCTAAATTTTGCTAAAACTTTTCTTTATTGTCCGTTGAAATGTTTTAGTATAATTTGAATCCTAACTGCATTTATGTTAGCTGTATTAGATCACACTGAACACTCACAAACACGTGTCGAGAATTTTTTGTCAGCTACTTTAAATTTATGTATTGTCTAATCCACTTAACTAAAATGCAATAATGTAAAATCTCGTATGTCAATTCTAAATGACTTGGATATGATGCTACAGGGATGCTACAAAATCCACAGTATCGTCAACAATTGCAGGACATGCTGTAAGTATATCTTCTAAGCTCTGTCTGTATAAAATATTCCACCATGCATGTTACACAAAAATATTTAGCTTTCATATATATGAAGGCGTTAATATTTGTATTAATTGATTTGACGGTAATTGATATCCCTTTCGGTTAAATATTCACAGAAGCAACATGGGAGGTAGCCCAGAATGGGACAACCGCATGATGGACTCGTTGAAAAGTTTTGATCTTAGCAGTCCCGAGATTAAGCAACAGTTTGGTGAGTTCTACACGCTGATTATTTTGCTGCATATGCCTGTTGGTACATACTATTTCAGAAGATTGAATAGGATTAAATATAAAATAAGTTAAAAACCCATCTGTTCAGTTTCCACTTGTTTACAGTAGCAAACGTGCAGCACTTATTGTTTCTCGCCTGATATATCTTGCAGATCAAATAGGTCTTACGCCTGAGGAAGTCATATCTAAAATCATGGCAAATCCCGATGTTGCTATGGCATTCCAAAATCCTCGAGTTCAAGCAGCTATTATGGATGTAAGTAGCTTCTTTTCCTTTCATCTTCCATTAAAAAATTCCTTTTCTTCTGGGGTTTCCCTACTTGGTTTCTAATTCCTTCCAAGATTTTACTATCAAATCAAAGAAAAAAAATATCTTGTTTTGTACTATTTACCTTAATGAACTTCGGGATGGTTGTTTCTTTTTGCAGTGCTCTCAGAATCCTCTGAGTATCACCAAGTATCAAAATGACAAAGAGGTAAGTTGAAATTTGGTATGAATCTTTGCATAGTTCAATCCAATCGAACACGAATCTCTCATTTGTTTCACTTCGCATTAAGACTTGCTGTTTCTGCTACTGCACTTAATTTTTCATGTTGGCACTAAGGCAAATGTTACTCGATGCTCATCTCAGGTTATGGACGTTTTCAATAAAATATCGGAACTTTTCCCCGGGGCAACGGGTTCTTGACTGGTCCTACCACGAAATCAAGTTAAAGGGAGTATACCTGCTCCTTTTTTGGCCTGCACAGATATCAAAAGTTTAGAGCACCTGTAAGCATGTTTCTGCTTCACGATGCCCTCATATATGAAGATGTGTTGGCGTCATTTTCCTTTCTGGCCTTTGTAAATTTAACGTTAACCTCGACTCAATATTGTGGTTATTTTACAAGTACATTCTCGTCCAGCGATAGATCTTCCAAGCTGTTCACCTGCTGTAGTAAATTTTGTGGTTTTCTATTTTGATTCGTTTGCTAGCTAACGGTAGAAATTATATACACTTCTCTCTAATCATCTCATCTTTGTCTTGGCCTCTCTCTTTTGAATGTATTCCTATTTGCATTTTTAACCTTTAGTAGCACGCTCAACACCAGACAAGCCTGAAGAATGGTGAAATTCGATCTGCATCCCGTAGATCTTGTCCCGGAGTTGAAAGGAATTCTTGATTCTAGTACAATGCTTATCTGATATTACTGATTCTTGTATAATCGGATGGCTAGAATTAGAGGATGATAAACACACATCAATCTCAGGTTGGGTCGACTTTTCTGAATATAGAAATATCTTAAAGCTTTACTCATTGGATATTTCTGTGTTGTAGTTTACTGTATATGGACATAGTTTCCTTGGTGTATGAAAATGGAGTGCCGTTATAGGAAAAATCAAGGAGGAGAAATAAATTTGAGAAAATAAAATGCACGTTTTCGGCTAGTTTCCCCTGAAGAGACTGATGAGTTACCCATAACCCATATATAATATATGGGCAATCTTGCATTCCCAAATCCCAATAAAGAGGGAGAAACTTAAGGAATGTTTGGCTAAGCATGAAGTGGTTTCTTATAAGTGATAAGTAAGTTTTAAAATAAATAATGTCAAAAGTTGGAAATTAGTATTTTTTTTTTTTTTTCTATTGATGGTGAGATGAAAGTTATTTTCGAAGTAAATTTTTTTTTTTAACAGAGAAAAAGGCAATGTATTCTTGAAAACTGGGAAAATTAAAGAATTTTTAACCTTATTTTATGGAATAAATTGTCTCGATAATTATTGAACTTGTGTTTGTGTTTTCGACTGTTAACTGGAATTTTAGAAGCTGAGTTTTAGCCACTAAACTTGTCAAAATGTTAGATATTACTCACTGACATGACATTCATTACTAAACTCTAATAGAATTGGTTATATGGCTGACGGAATGGATTGGTGGTGTAACTCACGGCACATCAAATTGCCATGTAAGGAAAGACCTTTTTGATTGTTCGCTGTACTTTGAAAAACGTCCTTAATTGTTCAATATACTTCTAAAGATATCTTTGATTGTTTATTACTCACGGCACATCAAATTGCCATGTAAGGAAAGACGTTTTTGATTGTTCACTGTACTTTGAAAAACGTCCTTAATTGTTCAATATACTTAAGATATCTTTGATTGTTTATTATATTTTAAAAATATCTTAGATTGTTCAGTATATTTTAAGGCGGTCGAGTTTTGGCCACTAAACTTGTAGAACTGACGTTGACGTGTCCTATATATTTAAGAATGCTTTCGAAGTATTATTTTCGCACAACAAAATAATTTTGCAACATGTTACAAGGGAATGTTTCAAGGCATTTTGCATTATACTTGAGTTTTGTTGGAGTTCTTTTCATATTTGATATATAATTTACATTTATCGACAATTTTGACGATTAATTTAACAAAAATATATATGATGTTCACCGAAAAAATTCATAACCTACATTAACAACAAAAGTCGTACACTAAAAACCATCAAATATTTTTGTGCAACAAAAACCATACGCCAAAAACATCCAATATTTTCTCGATCTTCAGTACGCCAAAAACCATTCAAAAACAACCAATATTTTCTGGTGCATGTTTTTGGATGGTTTTTGGTGCATGTCTTTTGTAATTAATGTAGACTATGAATTTTTTTGATGAATGTCATCCATATTTTTGTTAAAATTAGTCTTCGAAATCGTCAATATTTTATTGTTGTTAATGTAAATTATAGATTAAATATGAAAAGAATAGCAACAAAACTCAAGTCTACTTTAAAATATCTTGAAGCATTTCCTAGTAACATGTTGCAAAATTATTTTGTAGTGTAAAAATGAAACTTGGAGTAGCATTCCTAAATTTTCTGGATAGACCGATGTCGATTTTATAAGTTTAGTGGTCAAAATTCTATCCCCTTAAAGTATAGAGAATAATCAAAGACTTTTTTTTAACAATATAGTGAACAATCAAAATGTTTTTAAAATTATAGTGAGGAATTAAAGACATCTTCCAAAGTGCATTGAGTAATCAAAAACATCTTTTCTTACGTGGCAATTTGGTGTGCCATGTGTTACATCACTTGTGCAATCCGTCTGACATATCTCCAATTATGTTAGAGTTTAGTAATAAAAGTCATGTTGTGAGTAACGTCCAATATTTTGATAAGTTTAGTGATCAAAACTCGATATTTGAAATTTTAATGAGCAGTCGAAGACACAACACAAATTCAATGATTGATTATTTGGACAATTAACTCTATTTTCTACTTAGAAGATACATAAAGTAATTGAAATGTGCTCTAATTGTTTTTTTTTTTTTTTGAAAAATAATATTGTATTTAAATTGATTTAAACATACTTCTTATAAAAAGTAGTCAAGTTCTTTTTTCCCCCCCTCTTTATATCGGTTAATAGTAGAATTCAAAAATATGCGCATATGAGAATGCTCGGGACATTTTTAAAATGTCCTACATATGGGATATGCGCGTGATAATGCGATCAACCTATTTCGTTGACCGCATATCCGCGCTTAAAGGTCAAAATGTGTGTGCATGTGTTAAAAATTGTGTCCAAATTAACCCCTTAATTTTGGATCCTTTTGAAAAAAACATTATAAACATGAACTAAAATATAAATACTACAATTTCAACAATATAACCATAAGAAATTCAGTCTAAACAGTAGGTTGCAAAAAGAGGCGATCTACCGGCAAGAAATCCGAAAACTAAACCCTTCAAATCAAGCAAAATAGGAATCATAAGAGGAAACATTGCACAAATCAAGTTCAAACAAGATCAATGGCTACTTTAACTACATTTTCTTCAAAGTTTTCTTCTCCAAATTTACATGTTCGTAAATTTTTTACTTTTGATTCAATTACTTTATATGTTGTTCGATTATTGAGTAATAAATTATATATTTTATGATTAATCAAGAAAAAAAGAAGCAATTATAAGCTAATGTTTAATGTTAATCACTGATTAATGTCCTTATTTAACTGTGGAAATCATGGAACGTTCCACTTTAATTTTTATATTGTAGAGGTTTTTTTTGTTCTAATAGATACGAAATTTCATCTTTGAATTAATAATTTTGAGTTAATATATATTAAAATTCAAATTTGTATGGATTTGATTGTTAGTATAAATGAAAAATCTTTGGATAAATTCAAATAATGCATGCAAGGTGTTTATGACATATCTGTCACTTTTTTTGAAAAATGTCACATTCTATTTTTTTTTTTTTTTTGAATTCTTTTGGATCAAATATATGCATACATATACATATGTGTTTGCCAAAATTTAAATATTAATATGAGTTCAAATCTTGCTTTACATTAAAAAGTTCAACCATGCTACTTGTATCAAAAAGTTTGACAATTTTTTTGACAAAACACCACATGGCGACGGGTCGCCATGTGACGTTTTGTCAACAAAGTTGTCAAAATTTTCGGTACAAGTAGAATAATTCTAAAAAGTTATATGATGTAACACGTCATTTGTATTTTTTCATATGAATTTAGATGCTTAAACTTTAAAGTGATATTTTCTGTCACTTTTTGTCTTAAAAAGTTACAGTTTATCTCATTTGAATTCTTTAGGATCAATTAAAGAGATGCATACAATTGTATTTGTAAAAATTAAAATATGTATACGAAGTCAACATTTGCTTTATATTAGAAAGTGATATGATGTTATTATTTGTATTTTTGTATATGAATTAATGTGGTGGAATTTAAAAGTGAGATACTATACCAATTTTATTATAAAAAAAAGTCTCATACTATTTCATTTGTATTCTTTTTGCAGATATAGATTGAATTTACGTCTTCATCTATTATGGAGTCAAATGAAAACAAGATAACGAATATAAAAGTGACAAAATAACTGAAACTGTTATCACAATAGAATGCACAAATAACAATCTCTGTTAAAATGTAAACGTCATTTTTTTTTAAGAAGTCAAGTTTTGACACTGTAAAGAGGAGACTAAGTTGTCATTATTATCATTGATATGCAATTCCATCAATAAAATAAATGGTACCTATAAGCTAAATTTAACAACAATTTTATGAAATTCAAAGTGTAAAGAAATGATCTAACAATGTCACTTTTTTGAAAGAGTCAATGTATATCACTACTAAAAAGTATCATGTCATTTTTATTAAAAAAAAAATAGTGACATCATGTCCCTTCAAACTAATATTTCTTTAATATGATTAACTCTTAATCCTATATAAAGATAAAAGAAAGACTATTGAATTAAAAGTGACAAGAAATTCACAAAAGTGACCATCTGAAAAAAGTAACAAAATCAATTCGGGCATAATTAAACATAAATTTGTAGTACTAATCAGCTTAGAGAGTACTAATCTAATATTTTATTTTTAAGGGTGCGGCCTAATTTTGCCCTTTTTTATAACTTAAAAAAAAAAAAAAAA
>CAIGRS010211358.1:0-11424 GCA_903798395.1 Fraxinus floribunda | reverse complement strand
TTGGGTCAATATTTATTAATGAAAATAATAAATAAAAAATTTCAAAATTTTGTAGGGGCGAGTTAAAAATTTGTGGGTGGGGGGGGGGCGAAACTGAAAATTACATTACAAATTAACTAGGAATAGTGGACCACTGGACAATCTTGGGGGGGGCGATCGCCCCCTGCCCCCTATCTCCGTCTCTGAGTACAAGTTAACAACTACGAGCTTTTACATATCTGCATGTATTGAAAGTGTTAACTTCCGAATTCACCCAAATCCAACTATCAACATATTCCAATTCCTCTCTCGTCCAATCGTATGTTCATGTACATTTGGAGAGTCACATTAAACTACACACAATCATAGCTCGCCGATGGGATTGCAATGATCACGTGCACTCCAACACTCATGTCATATTGTAAATATTGGTTGTGGAAGATGTTACACCTTGCGAAACTAGGACCTGCAAACCTATTTGGTCAAGTCTAAGTTGCAAGCTAGGCCTTGTGGGTACCAAAGTAGTACTAGCATTCAAGGCTATGATTGATTGATGCCTATGATTAGAAAGGTCAGTATGCGGATGAGGCTACGTGTATTATCATCCAGTGGTTCTCGTTCACCTTGTCCAAGTATAAAAGCTCGCACTTAGTGTCATTAAAAGGTAATACAAGTTTAGACTCTTAAATGATATTCTTGCCACCCATTTATTCATCTCCCAAAGTCGAACCCTTTTTTTTTATTGGAGGCTCACGTTTTAAGCTCTCCCATACCCATAATTATTTCTTGAATTGACTTGACCATCAGAATGTGCACGACCAACTTCATCCCTTCCGAAGAAGGCTACCTGTGTCTAATGGTTTGTCCAAGTGTGTATGAGTCCAGCTTGCGTGGACGTAAGAAGCTTTGGGATCTATTGACCATCTCATTGGAACATTTTTAAGGGTCAACAAGAGAGATACAATTAACAGAAATATGGCATTGGATTTGACATTATTCTTACACACAAACATACATTTTAAGGAGAGAACACCAAGTATTTACAAGTGGAAGAGGCCCCTCTACATGCTTGACATGTGGTCTCATTGCAACAGCTCACTTGTGATGTTCAATTGTGTCAATTCATAGCCATCATATTGTAAATATTGGTTGTGAGATATATACAATGAGCAGAAATATGGTGCTAGATTTGACATTATTCTTATACACAAACATACCTTTAAAGGAGAGAGCACCAAATATTTACAGGTAGAAGACGCCCCTCTACATGCTTAACATATGGTCTCATTCTAATAATTCACTTGTGATGTTCAATTGTATCCATTCATAGCCATCATATTGTAAATATTGGTTAGAGGAGAGATACAATGAACATATATATGGTGCTAGATTTGACATTATTCTTACACACAAACATACCTTTGAAGGAGAGAGCACAAGTATTTACAGGTGGAAGAGGCCCCTCTACATGCTTGACATATGGTCTCATTCTAATGGCTCATTTGTAATGTTCAATTGTATCAATTCATAGCTATCATATGTGAGTGATTTTTATAAGCTGAAAGTGGGTATCGTCACTGCAGACCTATCATATCATTCACTTTGTGCCGTGTGTTTTCTGAAACTTGGTTAAGGCAAGGCTTGCAACAGATGTCCATCGTTTCGAATATATATTACAATGGAGGGATGATGCATTGTATGGCCTGATCACCTTGAAAGAGGCGATGCAAAGTGAAGTTTCAACTTTGTATGGTCTTTTACTTATCTTTTTGCTAATTGGCGTTACTTGCAAGCTGAAGCATAATAGTCTCCAAGCTTGAGCTTATTATGTTAGACATTGGACTTTTAAGTTGGCTTGTGCAGGTCAAAGGAGGTAAGTCCCACTTTTGATATTAGCCGAGTGAGCTCGTGGCGAGGTTGTGGCTCGTTTAGAATGAGTCGAGCTTATGCTCGGCTCACTACTCGAGGGCCGAGCTTTGGCTCTATTTTTTTAATATATAAAACCATTCTCATTTATCTAGGTTAGGAATCGACTACTTAAATTTTGAGTAAGTGGATTTAAAAATTGTACACGAATAATTTGTTACGTATACAATTTTTTTTTAAAAATAAAAACAGTATTATAAAATAATATGGTTAAACTGAATATCACATGCCTGACGATATGCAATTTTGACATATTTATCTTGCATTGGAAATAAGCGTCTTGTCGATCCTTTACGCACATTAATGCTTCCAAAATATCTTATTTCAATCGGCTAATGACCTCGAACAGAATCCTCTTATCTGCACTAAAAGCAGACTCTGAAGCTAATTGCTAATGGAAAGTGTTAGTAGGTTTTTTGCAATCGCGGAAACCACCAGATATCGTAGTTCATACTTTCATCAAAATTCAATTACTTCTTCCGAAATGTTTTTAATCATTTTATTATTAGGCATATTATGATTAAAGTAATCAATAAATTCAGTAGGCAATGCATTTGAACTTGCGTCTGATGCATGATTACATGCAGTAGACATACTACTACTAAAGAGGAACATATTACATCATATATATACGTATTAATGCTTTCAAATAAGTTCAATATTTTACTGTCCTCTTCTTCAATATCAGTTGAATGAGTAGGTATGAGGGTACCAGACTAATATTTCCTTCTATTCGTTCTGTATATAATTCATATATTTCACATAAAGTTTGTTCTAAATTTATATAAGTGACAAGTGTATTAAAAGTCAAACCTTTTGAAATCTGATCAATTACATATTTGGTACTCCCGATAAATTATATCGGGGGTCCATGACGCATGCTAAAGGAAATAACATATGTAAGTATTTCCAATATTTTCTAAATTTTAATTCCATAGAGTATATAATTTCACTGAAATTGGGATCATTTTTATATTTATGAAAAGTCCTTGCAATTATATAAAGACGTTCAAACACCATATATAGACGTTCAAAACCATACAGCTAGTAGGATAACACACACTCCAGATAAAATATTTGTAGATTCATAAAAAGTTATCATTTTTATTTTTATTTTTAAAAGCTATAAGCCGATTAGATTCATTCAAAATAGCAATCATCGTCTCTAATATACCAATTATATAAAATTTAGTTATGAAATATTCAAATCTTTCGCATCATTTTAATAATAAGTAAGCGGAGTTCCATCTATACCCTACGTCACTAACAAATGTTGTCGTATTTGTCACCCCAAATTCGGCACAAAATTTCTCAAATGCTTGTTTTCTATTAGGTGAAATCGTGATATAAATTAGTACGTCCCTAATTCTTTGAATTCTAATCTTAATATGTTTCAAACCATCATGTATAATTAAATTAAAAATATGACATGCACAACGAATATGAAACAAATAACTACTGAAATCGGGCTGCAGTACCTTACACAATTTATCGATAACTGTCTTATTAACAATAACGTTGTCAAATGTAAAAGACTAAATTTTACCCTCACAATAACATTCTCTAATAATGCTCATAATAGCGTTGAGTTGGGTGTACCAGTGCCCTTTTACCATGCCAATCGTTTTTACAATATTTACACTCTGCTTTAGACTCTGCGACTCTATCGATCGGACGACCCGTTTGAATCAATTTAAAGTAATCCCAACATTTTGCATGTTTTTTTTCCTTTCATTTCCCTCTTGCATCTAGAATATCTAATTCATGTTCCTCTTTCCTTTCTGCTTTGGGATAATCAACGTCATCCAAATAAATTAAATTACTACTTCCATGAGCATCCAACTCTGTAATATTTTTGGGCATGGGTACTTCGTTGAGATTGACAAATTCATTCTGAAATTGACTTTGCGGTATCATAGGTGACTCGCCTCCAAGCCATTAATAAATGAGTGTGAATCCATTTGTGAATTGTGATAAAATATATAGAATATGTATTGTAATTTCCATAGTATAGATTGTATAAGTAATTAAATAAAGAGTATGGAAAGAAATGAAGAATTCAAAGAAAGTTTATGTATAAGAATGTAATTGTAAATTTGTAGTGTGATAATTGATATTGAAATTGAAAGTAGAAATAAATGTAGAAGAGAGTGATAATTGTTGTTGGAATGTTGTCTGAAAAAATTTGGAAATGGGTTAGGATATTTGCAGAATTAAAAAAATGGAAAAAAATTAAAATGGCCAAAACGGCCACTTTTGATAGATCGAAGACCGTTGCAAAAGGTCACTGAATTTAAATTAACCAAAATAGTCACTTTTAAAAAAGTGATCGTTTCGGTCATGATTTCCTGTGAGCACGTAACCCATGAGGGGTTTGGTTATTACAGTAACGAGATAGATGAATTCAGAAAGTACTAGAGTTAGTCAAGTCTGACAGTACTATAAGTTGATTCGTTTATAGTTAATTTTTACTGGTTTGGGTCCAGAGTTTTTACCCAATTATAGGATTTTCTCCGTCAACAATTTTCAAATGTTATTTATATTTCAGTAATTTATTAGCTGCAATAATTCAACTTAGGATAGTTGTGCAAGTGAATTCATCTGAATTAATTAATAAATGTGACTTGTTGCATTTATTAATTGGTAAATTCAAATTCTGCACATTCATCCACACTCTAGGTGTTAGTGGGTCTAACTTTGTTATTTCAAGTGGTATCAGAGAGATTAATTTCATTCCTAGCCCATATTTAATCAAGATGAGTCTGTCTATTTTCGTGCCTCCATTTTTGACAGAAGCAATTATGCATATTGTAAGGTTAAGATGAGAGCATTCCTTAAGTCTCTAGATGAGCGAATTTAGGTTAGTGTACAAAATGGTTGGACCGCCCCTTCCTCTACCGTTTTAGGTACATTTATCCCCACAAACATTTTTCTTTAGACCAAGGATGAACTAGCTAAGTACAACTAGAATAGTAAAGGGCTTCATGCCCTGTTTATAGTTGTGTCTACTGAAGAGTTTAGGAGAGTGTCGATATGTGAAACCGCGAAAGAAGTTTGAGATATTTTATAGACCACACACTAGGGAACCAAAACTATTAAGAGCTCCAAGCTGCAGATGTTAACCACTAGGTTTGAAGAAATTAGAATGAATGATGATGAATTGTTCGACGAATTCTATGAGAAGTTGAGTAACATGGTGAACTTTAGTTTTAACCTAAGTGAGAGAATTCCTCAGTTTAAGATTGTCAGAAAAATCTTGAGATCATTACCTGAAAGATTTAGACCTAAAGTTATGCTATTAAGAAGAGCAAGGATCTAGATGCTGTTAATTATAAAAGTAAGTGCTTTAATTGTAAGAGAAATTAGGATAAAGTTATGAATGCAACTCTCACTGATGACGAGTCTAGCTCAGATAATCAAGGTAAAATATCTACACATGAGGGGAGTGGGAAGTTTATGGCATTCACTGCTGGAATTAAAAGTGAATATGATAAGGAAGTAAGAAGGTTGAGAAAGTAGATAGTGGTGAGCAAATTGAGGAAGATTCTGAAGATGGGGATGAGATTCGTGAGGCTTATCAAAAGTTATTTGATGAGAGTCTTAAGATAAAGAAGGTCATAAAGCTGTATTGAAGAAGGTTAATGAACTTGAGATAGATAGAGAGAAACTCATAGCCGACCTTCAGGATTCTACCAAAAATATGAATGAGTTGAGACTTGTCAATGAGAACCTATAAGCTAAGGCTAAAACCTTAACAATTGACCTAGAAAAATTATAAACTCAACTTCATTCCTACTTGAGTGGTTCTCAGAAACTTGATAATCTGTTAGGGATGAAAAAGTCAGCAGGGTCTAGGATATGTCCAAATAGATACAAATATTGCTAGTGCATACAAGACCATGTTTGTCCCAGCCACCAACAAACTTAAGAATGTTGCTAATCATGAACTCAAGGGCAAGAGTGTTTTAGGACCGAGTCCTACTAGACAATGTAGGACCAATCGACCTTTTAATCAATATCAACTATTACGTAGTTTTGAACCTATGTTTATTCCCACTTGTCACAATTGTGGTGCACTATGACATACATGACATAGGTGTCATAAATTCCTGAATAGAAATAGAAATCAAAATTTCACTAGATTTATTTCCTCACTAATCAAGTGAGTCATTTGACCAGGTTAATAACACAGTTAACTTGAAATAAGTCTTCCACTAGACAAGTTTGGGTAAAAAAGAGTGATTTGAAAAATTTTGAAATTGATCACGGGGCTCTTAAATGTAAGAGCATTTGTATACCTGATTGACTATGTATTTTTTATGCATGCTTATACTTTTTAATTGATTCATTCATTATTACATGCATCTCATTTTTTTTGTTTGATTTTAATTTTTAGGCAGTTTGATTTTTTTCTAAAAAAATAATAAAAAATGAAAAAACTAAAATTGAAAAATAAAAAAGGGTGAAAATTCTTTACTACAGTATGATATACTTGAACATGTATGTTGTGACCAAGTATGAGTTTAATTGATGTGTTGTAGCATATTTTCCATTACTTTGTTTAGGTTTATGTTGAATAATTAGTGTAGACTTCTTTATGTATCATTTGCACAACACACACTATGATCTTGTGAGTAAATCTTGACCGCGTGTGTGAGATTTGGGATAACTGTCATCTGTTAGTAAGATGACCTTGAACATGGATTAACCTTAATTTAGTAGACCTAAGCTTGAGTATTCCCTCTAAATAAAATGAAAATATTTTATCTTATACTCTTCTTCGAAGCCTATTTGACTCGAGTCATCGGCCCAAAACTCATTGCTTAATAGAGAAGTATTTGCATAGTCTGCACATAGGATGTGAAAAATTGAAGAGAAATATGATGAGCTTAAAAAGAAAAACATAAAATGTGTGAAAATGTATATATGCTCAAAGTCAGGGGAGAAAAGAATAACGTACTTTATTTATAGTCCAAATATTCATTATTGGTTGACTTTCATTATTACAGGAATACATTTATTTAATAATGATGTTTAGCATGTCCTTTCTCACAAATTTAATGTTCGAAGTCTTGTTCACAAGAAAATAGTGGCATTTAACACATATGAGTCACTTATACACTATACATCATTTAAACTTGAATTGAGTGTGTGGAAAAGCTTACTAATCATTGATTATGCTTGTGCATGCTATCAATTGTATCTTTGAGTTATTATATATTATTGTTACATTCGTCATTTGTGACAAAAAAGAGGAGATATGAGTTGTGTTTGAATCTAATTTTGAGGAGAATAGAAATTTTGGAATAGTGATTGATGTGAGGATGTGTGGCGAAAAAGTGATGAATTTGTTTTTTGATTTATGTGTAATATTATTTTATTTGGAGAATGTGTGGTTGAAATGAAGAATGAGAAAGTAACGGGTGTCAAACGGGAGCATATTTACATTTTAAATTTTAGTTTATTTTATAGTAAAGGGGATTTTTTTTTAAATGGGAGATGATGTTTTTGAATGTTTAGCTACATTAAGTTTTGATATTTAGTGATATTAATGTTTGGTTTTTGTTAGTTGACTTACATTGATATTGATCTCAATTTAGCTGGTATGTTGTTGAATTTATGAATAACTGTCTCTAATGCTTTTATTCGTGTTACTGTTTCACATGTTTTTACACCTGGTATTTGAGTTGTTATTTTTTCGTGAAATAGTTGGACAAAGGAGAAGCAAGATTCATCCGAGTCTGGTTTTCGGTAGATTAGAATGAATCTATTTGACTTTTAATACATGTTTTGTTACAAAATACCAAAGGGAGAGTTTTTTTTTAGGTTTTAAAGATGTTGACAATCTTTCGACAAAACTATTGTTGAAAAAGAGTTTTTAAAAGTAAGTGTCAAGTGGTAAGTTGTATATGTGAGTTAAAAGTCCTAGGGTTCGAGTATGGGACGAGGAGAAAAGAGTCATCGCAATTCGCTAGCCTATTATAATATAATGCAGGAGTCGAGCCCGACGAAATCGAGCCTAGGACGAGGCTCGTTGATTATCGAAGGAGGACCGATTACGCGATCGAGGGCAAAATGGGTAAATCAAGCGATGGGATTACTTGCGCAAGCAACAATGGATGATGTCATGATCTACACAAAAAAAGAGGCAAGTTTCAAGTTAGGGTTGAGATCGGAATCGGATTGGACGAACTTGATTCAGGCAACGGAGGAAGAAGTCTTGTCGGACAACTATGCGACTCACTGTTGTAATTAGAATATGGTCACAATCCTATTTACCGTGAGCAGAAGGGAAGCTTATGGGACTTCTATGCGACCACATAGATTTGTACTATACGGCCGCATAGAGCAAAATCTGGACATAATATTTCATTTTTTGAATTTTCCTTATTTCACTAGGATNTAATTAGAATATGGTCACAATCCTATTTACCGTGAGCAGAAGGGAAGCTTATGGGACTTCTATGCGACCACATAGATTTGTACTATACGGCCGCATAGAGCAAAATCTGGACATAATATTTCATTTTTCGAATTTTCCTTATTTAACTAGGATTCTAATTTATTGCAATCTTTTGTTATTTTAGTAAGTTAATTTCGGTACAATTAGTGTTTTAGGCTTGTCCTATAAATACTTGGTTATTATTCATTGTAAACACATTTTGACAAACTTATTATTGAGATATATTCAAGAGACTATTGTGCTTTTCAAACCTTGTTATTCTTAGAACATTCTGACCTTATCAAGAGGATTATTGTGGCGTTCAACACCAAGTACGTATCATGTATTGTGTAATCAAGAGGTCATTCAAATTCCATTTTTGTTTAATTGACTGGTTCATTAATTCTTGGTTCAAACTCGAAATCGAGATTATTCTTTGGGCTTTCTTGGGATGTTCAATTTTGTTGTGGGTTACGTAGTGTTTATTACTACGTGGCTCTCATCAGTTGGTATCAGAGCAATGCTCTAAAATAATCAAGGTTATATCTTTTATTTCTTGTTTTGTTTCCATTGTTCTTTACGTTCTTCGAGTCCGTCTTATTTCTTGAGTTTTGATCCCGAAAATTACAAAAAAAAGAGTCAAAGTTATTTTTCGGACTATTTACAAGTCCAAATCAATTTTCGTTTGTTTTGCTGGATTTGTAGTTGAATTCTCAAGGTAAAAAATCTAAAAATTCAAATGAAAATATTATTGATATTACCAAGAATATCCAGCAGTTCTAAATTTCAGCTTTGAGTCAAGAAAAAAAAAGGATCGTTCAAGTTTATTCCATTTTATGTTCTTGAATAGTCCATTGAAATTCATTCCTCTTTTTTTCACTTCTTTCTTATCTTTGAATCATTCTCCATCTTTTTTCCTTCATTTCTCCTATCACAATTCGTGATCAATACTAGATTAAATCCACGGGAATACATTATTAGTTGAGTTATGTTCTTACTGGGCGAAAGTATTGAGTGGTAAAAGGCAGAGTTATGAGATTAATAGAGAGAAAATGTCAGTAATTGAGTGCTACATGAGTATACATTTGTGAGGCAGAAATTCTATAGAATTAGGATGTCAGACATAGAGGGTTCCAATTCAAATATGCAATCGAATCAAAACCACAAGGCGAAATGGTGTAATAAAGAGGTTTGAACAGGTGCTTGAGGATGTGAGTGAAAGGCTTGATAGGTTAGATACATTGGTGACCAATCTTCATAGGGAACAATCAAATGCAAGGAGACCGAGTAGGCGAGAGCCTAGGATGGATGTGTATGATGATTATGAATTTAGTAGCGATATGGATGATGGTGCATCGATGTTGGGTGATATGAGTAGGATGAGACATAGAGGAGGTAGGCTTGAAAGAAGGAATAGAAGTCATTTTGGAGATGAAGTGGATGGGAATATGGGCAATATTAAGATATCAATTTCACCGTTTAAGGGAATGAGTGATCCGGAGGCTTATCTATAGTGGAAGAAGAAGGTAGAGTTGATATTTGATTGCCATAACTATTCCGAGGAAAAGAAGGTGAAAATAACAGTTCTTGAGTTTGTTGATTATGCTATAACTTGGTGGGATCAAGTGGTTACATCAAGGAGGAGGAATCGGGAATGAGCGGTGAGTACTTAGGATGAGTTGAAAACTATCATGCGAAAGTGGTTCGTGCCTAGTCACCATTACAAAGAGCTGCACTAAAAATTGCAAAGTTTATATCAAGGGTCGAGGAATGTAGAAGACTACCATAAGGAGATGAAAATTTTGATAATCAGGACGAATGTGGAAGAGGATCGGGAAGCCACCATGGCTTGTTTCTTAAATGGGTTGAACAAAGACATTGCTAAAACTGTGGAGTTGCTACATTATGTGGAGATTGAAGACATGTTGCATGTGACTATGAAGGTGGAGAAATAGTTGAAGAGGAGGGGAACAGCTAGGTAACCATTAGGTGCTTTGGTTTCTAATTCATCTTGGAAATCGAGGTGGGATAACAAAGGTGATAGAGTTGTTTCGAAATGAAGGACTGAAATGCCAAGGAGAAAAGATGATGGAGCTAGCAGAACAACTCCCAAAACAGAGCCACAGCCAGCTAGAAATTGGGATATCAAGTGCTTTAGGTGCTTGGGAACTAGACACATCGCTTCTCAATGTCCAAACAAAAGGATGATGATCATGTGCAATTGAGAGGTGGTGAGTGACAGTGAGGATGATTATGAAGGCATGCCGGCTTTGGAGGAGGTTAGTGAAGAAGATAACATGGAATTTTGCTGTTGGCGAGTTACTGGTTACGAGACGACCTCTCAACACTCAAATCAAGACGGATGACTTGGAGCAGCAAAGGGAAAAATATTCTATTCACGGTGTCACGTTAACAATGTGGTATGTAGCATGATCATTGATGGGGAAAGCTGTACTAATGTGGATAGCACAAATCTTATAGAAAAATTGGGGTTAACCTTATTAAGACACCCTAGACCATATAGGTTACAATGGCTGAATGATAGTGGGAAAGTTAAGGTGAACAAGATGGTGTTGATCAACTTATCAATTGGTAGGTATAAGGATGAGATTAAGTGGGATGTGGTGCCTATGCATACGGGGTATATTTTGTTGGGTAGACCAGGACAATATGATAGGAAGGTTGCTCAAAATGGGTGTAAGAATTGATACAACTTTGTTAAGGATGAGAGGTCCATGACCCTTATGCCCCTGACATCGACACAAGTGTATGAAGATCAAATCAAACTGAAAAATGAGGGAGAAAGGAGAGTGAAAGAATTAGAAAATAGTGAGATGGTGAGTACGAGAGAAAATGTTGAGGTAACTAGTAGAGAGCAAAAAAAAATGGAGCCGCATAAAAGAAAAAAAAGAGTCGTCTGAGAGGAGAGAAAAGTCAAAAGTAAGTTTTTTTACAAAAGGAAGTGAGTTGAAAGAGCAATAAATGAGAGGCAACAAATGATATTGATGGTTTATACGGGGTCATTCATCAATCTTGAGGAACTTAACCTACCCCTCCCTAGTTTGGCTATCTCTTTA